>RPOG01001199.1:0-171018 GCA_008086565.1 Thalassoma bifasciatum
TCCACAATACTCCGCTTTACTCCGCAATACTCCACTATACTCCGCCATACTCCACAATACTCCACTATACTCCGCTCTACTCCATTATACTCTGCTATACTCCGCAATAATCCACAATTCTCCGCTATACTCCGCAATACTCCACTATTCTCCTCAATACTCTGCTATAGTCAAAAATACTCCACAATACTCCACAATACTCCGCTATAATCCACAATACTCTGCTATACTCCGCAATACTCTGCTATACTCCACAATACTCTACTATACTCCGCCATACTCCACAATACTCCGCTATACTCCACAATACTCCGTGATACTCCCCTATACTCCACTATACTCCGCTATACACCGCTATACTCCACAATACTCTGCTATACTCCAGAATCCTCTGCTATACTCCACAATTCTCCGCTATACTCCCCAATACTTTTCTATACTCCGCTATACTCCACAATACTCTGCTTCACTCCAGAATACTCCAGAATACTCCACAATACTCTGCTATACTCAACAATACTCCACAGTACTCTGCTATACTCCACAATACTCCGCAATACTCTGCTATACTCTGCAATTCTCCACAATACTCTGCTAAACTCCACAATACTCTGCTATACTCCACAATACTCTGCAATACTCTGCTATACTCCGCAATACTCCACAATACTCCGCTATACTCCGCAATACTCTGCTAAACTTCACAATACTCCACAGATCTCTGCTATACTCCACAATACTCCGCAATACTCTGCTATACTCTGCAATTCTCCACAATACTCTGCTAAACTCCACAATACTCTGCTATACTCCACAATACTCCACAATACTCTGCTATACTCCACAATACTCCACAGATCTCTGCTATACTCCACAATACTCCGCAATACTCTGCTATACTCCAAGTACTCCACAATACTCCACAATACTCCGCAATACTCCACTAAACTCCGCTTTACTCCACAATACTCCGCTCTACTCCGCAGTACTCCACTATACTCCGCCATACTCCACAATACTCCACAATTCTCCGGTATACTCCACAATACTCTGCTATACTCCGCAAATCTCCACAATACTCCACTATACTCCGCAATACTCCACAATACTCCACAATACTCTGCTATACTCAACAATACTCCACAATACTCCACAATACCCCGCTATAATCCACAATACTCTGCTATACTCTTCAATACTCTCGATATGAGGTGTTATGAGATGATATGAGGCGTTATGAGGCGATATGAGGGGATATGAGGCGATATGAGGTGTTATGAGACGATATGAGGTGAATACTCTGCTATACTCCACAATACTCTGCAATACTCAACAATACTCCACAGTTCTCTGCTATACTCCACAATACTCCGCAATACTCTGCTATACTCTGCAATTCTCCACAATACTCTGCTATACTCCACAATACTCTGCTAAACTCCACAATACTCCGCAATACTCTGCTATACTCCGCAATACTCCACAATACTCCGCTATACTCCGCAATACTCNTACTCCACAATACTCTTCTATACTCCACAATACTCTGCAATACTCAACAATCCTCCACAGTTCTCTGCTATCCTCCACAATCCTCCGCAATACTCTGCTATACTCTGCAATTCTCCACAATACTCTGCTAAACTCCACAATACTCTGCTATACTCCACAATACTCTGCAATACTCTGCTATACTCCGCAATACTCCACAATACTCCGCTATACTCCACAATACTCCACAGTACTCTGCTATACTCCACAATACTCCGCAATACTCTGCTATACTCCGCAATACTCCACAATACTCCGCTATACTCCACAATACTCCACAGTACTCTGCTATACTCCACAATACTCCGCAATACTCTGCTATACTCCGCAATACTCCACAATACTCTGCTATACTCCACAATACTCTGCTTTACTCAACAATAATCTGCAATACTCTGCTTTACTCCACAATACTCCACAATACTCGTCTATTCTCCGCAATACTCCACTATACTCCGCCATACTCCACAATACTCCGCTTTACTCCACAATACTCCACTATACTCCGCCATACTCCCCAATACTCCACTATACCCAGTTCTACTCCATAATACTCTGCTATACTCCGCAATACTCCACAATACTCCGCTATACTCCACAATACTCCACAATACTCCGCTATAATCCACAATACTCCGCTTTACTCCACTATACTCTGCTTTACTCCACAATACTCTGCTATACTCCAGAAAACTCCGCTATACTCCACAATACTCCGCTATACTTCGCTATACTCCACAATACTCCGCTATACTCCGCAATACTCTGCAATACTCCACAATACTCTGCTATACTCCGCAATACTCCGTTATTCTCCACTATACTCCGCTATACTCCGCTATACTCCACAATACTCCACTATACTCTGCTATACTCCACTATACTCCGCTATACTCCACAATACTCCGCTATACTCCTCAATACTCCGCTATACTCTGCTATACTCCACCATACTCCGCTATACTCCACTATACTCCACAATACTCTGCCATACTCCACAATACTCTGCTATACTCCGCAATACTCCGCTATACTCCCCTATACTCCACTATACTCCGCTATACTCCGCTATACTCCACAATACTCCGCCATACTCCACAATACTCTGCTATACTCCAGAATACTCCGCTATACTCTGCTATAGTCCACCATACTTCGCTAAACTCCACTATACTCCACAATACTCCGCTATACTCTGCTATACTCCACTATACTTTGCCATATTCTGCTATACTCCACTATCCTTTGCTATACTCCACCAAGCTCCACTTTACTCCACTATTCTCCAACATACTCCACTGTACTCAACAATACTCCGCAAATACTCCACTATACTCCGCGAATACTCCACTATACTCCGCAAATACTCCACCATACGTGGCAATTCAACAATACTACGCTATACTCTACTATACTCAACTATACTCCGCTATGTTCAACAATTCTACGCTATACTCAACTATACTGTACTATACTCACAATACTACGCTATACTCTACTATACTCAACAATTCTTCGCTATACTCAACTATACTATGATATGCTCAACTATACTCGACAATACTGCGCTATACTTGACTACCCTCCACCCTTCTCAACAGTACTGCGCTATACTCGACTATGCTCCACTTTACTCAACAATACTACGCTATACTCGACTATACTACGCTATACTCAACTATACTATGCGATTCTAGACTATACCACGCTTTACTCCACCATACTCAACTATGCTACGCTATACTCAACTGTACTCGACAATACTTAACTATACTACGCTATACTCCACTATACTTAACGATGTTAGGCAATACTACACTTTACTACGCTATACTCAACGCTATTACGCTGTAGTCAACGATATTACACTATTCTCAACGATACTACGCTACACTACTCTATACTTCGCTATATGCAGTCATTCAGCATATTCACGAGTCTGCATTAGCAGTTCAGCGCAAGCTGCTTCAGCTTCTGCATTCACAGTGCAATTTCTCCAGAAATTGCTTTTCTAGTTTCCCTTTTTTCTTTCTTTTTTTTTCCTAAACCACTCAATAAGGGTTGTGGCAAATTCGCAACATACCAGATTTGTAACATCAGGTTTTGGAGCACCTGAGATGAAATCTGTATCTCACTCATCCCTATTGATTCACATTGTACACATACCAAAGATTGTATCAAATGCAAAATGTGCAAATTACACTGGTCAGAGGATGAATGTATGTTTAAAATATAACTTATCTATATCTGTCATATTTGCTATATTCTAAATTAAAATCTGCGCTCAACTTGTAGCACCTGTAAGAATGAAAGAGCCAAAGTAAAGATTTTGGAAAACTCATGGTGTCATGGTTTCGTGTTTATGCTGTTGGCCAGAGTCTTTGGGTCTCAAGTGTCACACCTTGCAACAGAAAAGGCTGTTGACATCACACGTATCTCATGTAATGCAGAACATTCATGTTGTGGGCATGTTAGTTTAATATTGATGCAATTGCTTATTTCCTCAAGTGTATCTTACCGCGTACAGTGAAGAGCAAATCTCTTTGTCGATCCTAACATGAGATCCCAGCCCCATGTTCAAATCTCTAGTGGGAAAGACAAAATGAAGGGGACTCATTCTGATTGGCTGGTGCGGGTTTCATATTTGAAAAACACTGCCACCAATGGGTCTGAAAGCTTGGAGCCGCACTTTTTGACAGAATTGCGAACATGGTGGGCCAGTCTGGTCCAAAATGCCAGGGCCGATTTTTTTTCCCAGTCCAACCCTGGCGCCGTGCGTACAGATGCTGCCAATCAGGTTGATTGGCCCCTGATTGGCAGCATCTGTGGTACCCGGCAGAGGAGATATACTTTCATGGGTGCAACCCACATTCCCAGCTCTGCTGCTGCTGCTCCACCTCTCTGTTTGGTGTGCCTGTTTGATCGAAAATGTCTGGGAAAATCTGTCCTCCTAAGCAGAGATTTAAAATCTATGTCAGTAGGTTACACTCTCAGCAAAGGCTAACCACAAGAGACTCTGTAGAGTGTGTTTGCATCTTCAGCGGTCTTGCTGACATGTCTCACTTTGTGTGTGCCTGATGGTGAACATGAGATCTGAAACACATGATTATTGCACAAGCTTTGTAAATTGAGGTAGC
Organism: Thalassoma bifasciatum; assembly: GCA_008086565.1. NCBI lineage: Eukaryota > Metazoa > Chordata > Actinopteri > Labriformes > Labridae > Thalassoma > Thalassoma bifasciatum. The sequence continues at coordinate 4,689 of RPOG01001199.1, forward strand.
TACTCACAGTGGGTGTGTGCGTTCACTTACACGGATCAGTTCATCTACACTGACGTGTAAAAAATGTGGGTTTCTATGTCAAAGAAAGCGTGAGAACAGGGTCAGTCTCCTGAGGAGATGAGTAACACGGTGAGGAAGAAGAAATGAATAAATAAGGGCAAGAGTGATGAGAAAAGAAGAAAGAGGAGAAGAAACGCTGATGCAGAGAAATCACTTGTAATGGCTCTCTCCGAGCTAATTAGAGGGCTGGAACCAAATTAGCATTGCACTGTATACAGTTAGAGCTAATTAAGAAGCATTGTGAAGTGGGGCAGATGGTCAGAGATGCAGGGTAATCTATAGTAAAGTTATTTGGTTCTTGGAAGGAAGAAAATCACTTAAAGCACAAATTGCTCCTCCACAGATAGACTCAAAAGTGCACAAACAGTGTGCGTCATCTCCAATTGTTCATCCAAAATGTAATCAATCCCCCATCACTTCTCTTGTTCCCTTACTTTTAAGATAAATGAGTTGAGTAGGGAACAAATTTCCTTTGTGTGATCTTGAAGCTAATCTCCTGTAGGGCAGCTGTTTGGTTTGAGTGTTTTCATGGGTACGCTGTGTTAATTAGGAGCAAGCTTTCACTGCTCCACAACATGGATTACTTTGATCCTTCATTCTTCTGCATCTTTGGGGTACAAACGCCAGAAGACTTCAGAGACCAAGTAAGAAGAGACAATTAGAGACAGAAAAGGTGAAAAATAAGATAGGCCGAGGGAGGGAGGAGAAGGCCCCAAAAGTTGAAAGAAGTGAGGCTCATTTTTGAAGGTTGTATTTCAATGAGAAGTTTGTGGATTACTTTTAAAAAATTAACATAAAAAAGATTATAAGAATAATCCAAAGTATCATCCTATTTGCTGTTTTTTGCATGAAACTGATGTCAGCCCCTGTAAATTGTAATATCTTCTATAAGGTGACTTGAAAACTCTGAGATCAGGGCTGTCAAAACAGGTTGGTGATTTATCAGTATGTTTAATCTTTTTTTTCCCTCTTTCCTAAAAGATCTCAGAATTGCTTGAACATTTAAACTGATATGAGTAACTCTCTTTAAATGTTCTATTTGGAATAAGACCTGCATGCAGAACACAATCATTTAATCAAACACTCATAAACAAGGTTCTTGTTATTTAGCCTTTATTAAATAATAATAATAACATTAAAAAAGAAATTCTTCTGTACAAAGTCTACAAACAACAGTTTGAGTTATCTGGCCAGTGCCATCGGTGTGTGTGTGTGTCTTGATGTTGTGTGTTTGTGTGCATACTTCTTTCTGTGTGTGTATATCTGTGTGTGTGTTTGTGTATCCATCGAGACAGAAGAGGTAATACTAACTGGACTTCCAGAAGATCGAGAGTGTAACAAAGAGAGAGAGGGAGAAAAGGACATGATGCAAGAGGTTTGTGTGGGAATGTGTTTGCTGTTGTGTTTACATTTTTCTTAACTTTCTGACTCGTGTGTGTGGTGAAAAGAAAAGTAAATGATTTTGAAAGTGAAGGAGAGAGAGATAGAGAGACTTAAAAAGAGAGCTCCAAGGCACTTGGAAAACAGTCCAATGAAAATGCAGTTAACGGACGGAAAACCCCCTCATTCTCTCTCTCCGTTTTTACCCTCCTTTCATATTTGTGTTTCTGATCGCCTTTCATCACTGCTTTATAACCTCTTTATACCCTCGACAGGCCTCTTCTACGCTCGCCCTTGAGCAAAGAGAGACGAGGGGAAACACAAAGAGAGTGAGACATGTTTGGCACTTTTTCCATTTCTCCCTGTAACGCTTTCACTTTCACCGTCCTTTTAAATGACGTGATGGTTAAATTTCATTTTGTTTAACTTTTGTTTGTGTGGATTCAGCTGTCATTGCTAATACTGCATATTCACACGCTAAGTATCACCTGCATATAAGCTGAACAAATATAAATTAAATGAACTGCCCAATGAGCATCTTCTAATGGACTGATTGGCTTTGTTGACAGATATGTGGTTTGAAACTAATTTACAATTTAACAGATGCTCTTGAAACAATAAATAACAACCACCCAAACCTATTTTTTTCTCAACGCTTCCAGGCTTCAGCTATAAGACCTGTAAGAGATCGTATCATCACTTCTTAATTCTTGCATGTCACCTTATTCTGCAAAGAGTGATGATTTTTAGGGACTATACACCAAACACAAATGATGTTCCATCGCTCTGATAAAGTTTTGATTAACACAGCATAAGCCGACAGACTGAAAATAATTTACGGGGCCTATGCTAACGGATAACTCCACTGGCTGCTTCATGTTAATCATTTCACTGCTGGCAGCTGACTGCTCTTTCACAACACTCGTGAATGTAACGTAGCACACAAGCTAACTACAGTCATTTATGTCTCAGTTCTTATAAATTTACAACTTGATTCTCATGATTTGACATTATTCTTGTAAATTAACAGGCCTATCATTGCATGGTTGTGATGACAGTCTTGGGGGATAAATGGCTTTGGTTTTCCTAGAATAACATTTCCTCTTTTAGCTTTAATGTTACAGCAGGTTCCTTTGATTGACAAATGAGATGATTACATGTAAACATAACTGCTTTTTTCTTCTCTCCCTCTTATCCGTCTGGTCCGTCCATCTTTCTGTGTTCATATTAAAGGCATGTTTGTTATATATGTGTGTGTCTGTGTGTGAGAGAGTGTGTCTCCTCCTGATCATCAGTCTCTCCAGCAGCACTGGCCCTCCTCGATGGCTGTCCTCCGATACAGCGTATACTGTAGTTAGCTTAAGGCTCGATTGTGTGTCCAAGAAAGTTGTCGGTCCGATTTCCATTCTCCTCCTTTAGTCGATTCTTCTCATGTTGTTTTTGACTCTCCTTCATTCAGGGGGTGATAATTAACATGGTGAATAAAGGCAGGATGATTTATCAAACCGAGTCCATTCTCAGCCTCTTTTAACACTTGATCAGACCCCTGTGCACATGCACAGCTCTTTGGCAATCCATAGGTTGCAATAAAACAATCACTGACATTTTTTTTCACACAGTGTCTGTCCCTCATTTGGGCATGATACAGTTTGGAAAGCAAAAAAATATAGATATATACCAAAGACAAACTCTAGAATACTGAATCTAAAGCACAACTCCATAACAGCATGTTAGATTTAGATAAACCTCTGATTTTCTGTCTTCCATCTTTCTTTATCATTCCTCAACTCTTTGTGAAGACTGATAATCTGTAATGGAACAATGTGCCAAAATAGAAATACAACTAAAGGAACAGTTAAGACCATGGAGTTCAACACGGTGCTAAAGAAAATCTAAAAAATGGCGCAAAGCTCTAAAGGGCAGCTAAAAAACTGAAGCTTTCTTCACCTTTTTCCATACTGACACAATTCTAAAACAAAACCAATCACCATTACTCTTCAATGCCACTGGTTTCACAAAGCGCAGACCAAACGCAGACACGGGAGCGAGCAAGCGCTGTATGGCAGGCTAATGGACGTTTGAAACTCCAGGAACTCATATCTAAAACTTTCAGAAACAGAAAAAAACATAAGGTCCTTTTTCATCCTCTTTCCTTCTTGCCTTTAGAAATCTAGATTCATTTGAGTTCTGTGGTTTGATATCTTTTAAACTATTTTCAGGGGATTTTCAGGCATTCACTTGATATGTGTTGATTTCAGTCTCAAGTTCCCCCCAGTGCCGAAGCCTTCAACAGTCATTTTGATTTCTGCATGCCGTCTCAATTGACCACATTCAAATTCAAGCAAATAAGCACAAATGTCTCATTGCCCTTCTGCAAAGTCATGGAGACATGTCAGTGAGATTAAAGTCTTCATTAAGAATCCCATTACCAGCATTTTCACCCAACACCCCAGCCTCTGCGCTCATTTGTGGTCCAAATGTCCGGATTGTCATGGGTACTGTGGTCTATTCCGTTTGCAGCTTCATTTCAGTGGCTGGTGGGTTAAATTCTATGGTAGATCTGTCATTCATATTCATTTATTCATTCCTTCATTCATTCACAGGCTTTTAGAATCAAGCAGGGTCTCTCCTGCAGGCGGAGGAGAAATGGTTATCAATGGGAGACCAATGTCACTGTTCCCCAAGTTTAGGCCTCCCGTTGTTTGGGAATCAAAGTCACGTGTTCCACTGGCTCACATAAAGGTGGGGTCAAATGTCTCCCCTTTGGACATCAGAGCAGGAAATCAGGAAAGAGACACAGGGGTTGAAAGAACAGATAGTGCTTCTATTTCATAGGTTCTTTGTCCAAACAGAATAAAATCACTTCTGCAGGGGGCAAGAACATTGTCTCTGTCTTCATGCCTCGGAGCAGCACCTCTGCTGGTTGATCTTCACTTTATGCTTAATCCCGTCGTACAACTCAAAGTTGTAGTTTTCCAGTGTCGTGGAGGAGCGTGAGGAAAGCCCGCTGTAGGAGCACGTGCAGTAGAGGAGCAGCCCCGCACAAACCGCACCCAGCAGGACTCCGAGTGAGCTCATCACAATGATGGTGAGGAGGATGGGGTCCAGCGTGTAGAGCCAGGCGTTGTCTTTGTCTTTCTCTGACACAAGGGTGACAGATGGGGGGTCCATTTCTGAAGAGGGAGTGGAGAATGATGAAGGCCATCCTGGGAAGATGTACCCTGGAGAGAAACAGGATAGTTTAGAAAACAGCCACAATACATAATAATGAAATGTAAAAACTTACAAAAACAAGCATCTGTCAAATTAAAAATTGAAGAGTGGCTATCAGAAACAATAGATGGACCAAAGACAACAGAAGATCATTCAAAAACCTGTTGAAATTGAGTTTAACCTTGAGTGCAACCCAGCAGATGCTCCTTTGCTTGTCAGACTGATGGGAGCACCTCGGGACTGCACAACAAATTTGCCTATAATTGATTTCACCATGCCTCAGTGATCATTTGTTGTGTAATACCGAGGTGTCATTCAAGCCTAGCCTCCTCTCTACAGGGTTGATTGAACCAACAGAGTAGGACAGATAATTGTTGTTATAAGACAGAAAAAAACTAGAGTTACAAGTGGCACTGCCAGCTTGGTCTGCAGCAATTCAGCTCTTTGCAGTACACACAGAACTTTTGACAGGTTTGAGGCGCTAGTTTCATGAAATGACAGGTGACCAGTTAGACACGGTTAAAGCTGTGAGCCTGAGCTTAGGGCAAACAAACAGTCATCACACCCACCTGGGGATTGTGTTACACATTTGCAGATTGCTACACAAATTTGCAGATCAAGTAGAGCAAAAGTAACATGTAAGAAGAATCACTTTGACTTTTTAAGCCATAAATGTATACATTCATACGTATATTTATCAAAATTTATAGGAGGCTCTTTCACTCACATTGTCTAACAGAGGAATACGGGAAGTCTGACCACGGCTGGGGAGTCTTTTTCCCAGCTGTGGTCGGACTTTATAATCAGACTGTAAACTTTAGTCCTGTTAATGTTGAAATCCTATTTCTAATGAATATGAAACTATTTTAATTCACTCATAGTTATGATATTCATTACTTCTTGAAATTTGTAAATTTCTCTTTATTGGACAAATTAAAGCTCTCTTACATGTTTGATTGTGGCAACAACATTGTACCCCGTATTATAATCCAACAGGAAGTTTTTGGTTTTTTTTGTTATTTCTTACAGATTTTAAATTCTAGATCAAATGTGGATTTCCTTTTAACTCCCACAATCTACCTTTAGGGAAATCATTTAGAAGCAAATGTTCCACAAAACTGCTGATATACTAAAAACACCCAATTTTGCTAACCACAGCCCCAGTTGTTATTGACCTGAGAAATATGGAAGCATAATGAAAAGAATTACAGTAAAGGTGCTCTCTGGTGACTTGTGTGTGCTGGAGTGTGCACATCAAGTTGGCATAAGCAATCATGCTAATCCACTTAATGAATGTATACTCATGAACAAGCCAATCCGCAATTAAGTAGTGCATTTAGAGTGTTTTATGGTGGAACACACACGCACACACACACACAAGAAAGCAGTAAACAGTAAACAGATTTGCTTAGCGAGGTAAAGGCTGAGTACTCTCCTTGTATCTGTCAAGGGGAACACGCTTACACACACTGTTCACAGACACACGCACACGCTGGTAGTAAACGGTGATTGTAACAGACAGATGTTTTCGAGGTGCCCAGGAGGAAGCTGTCTGTCTCACTTTGTCTACCACGGAATATGAAAGAGGACGAAGAGGGAAACACACACTCGCATGGCTACATGTGCACACAGACACACTTTGAATGCTCTCACACACTTTGCCCCGTCTACACACAGGAACGACGCACACAACGGAGATCGTCTGTCACTGTTGCCATGGGCTTTTTCATTGTGGATCTACAAGGAGAACGAAGAGCCGTGGGCATGCCTCTGCTTAAAGAGCTATTTCACTGTTCTTTGGGTGAGACTTGTAAAACAGCTGGTATCGCCTCAGGCTCAGAAGAAGGAAAAGAAGAAGAAGAACAGAAAAGACGAGGAGGAAGCTCACCTCCGTCGATGGGGGGCTTGTGATTGAAAACAGGATCTTTTCCAAAATCCATGGGCCGGGGATCTGTTAAAGACAGAAAATAACAGCGTTAATCTCCACCATACCGTCAATTCCAGAACATGCTGAGATAACATCCCTCTTTCTTTGTTAGTCATAGCTTATAACTAACATTTGTTGATTGAACTCAAAAGTAAGTAAAATCAGGGACCAGATCTCCCGTTAAATGTTATTCTTTAGCCATCAAGGGAAAATAGCATCTAAGGCTACGAAACATTTCAATGAGAATACCTGCTTAAAGCTGGGGAGTTTCATTATGTGATAGGCATCACTGCTCTTTTTATTTACTTGGAAATGAAAACAGAGTCAGGAGATTGAGAGAATTAGAAGACGAGATACGGAAAGAGAGAAAAAAGTTGGAAGGAGCATGAAGTGTGAACAAAAAACCCAGCAAGAAACTGTTTCATAAGAAAATATCACTTTTATTACCTTCACATTCCCCACAATACATTTTCTTTTTACTCCAAGACCATGAGATTCAACGAGCTAAAATACCACATTATATTCCCAGGCAGGCTGAAGTGCAAGGCTTTGAAAGGTTTGGAAGCTCAATTCTGCTTCATTCAAGGAAATTGATTTTACAACCCTCAGGAAAAAAATATCATTGAGCAATATCATAATCTGATAAGCAGCTGTCATCCTTTATTGCTGGGGCAGAGGAGGCTAAAAAACATATCATGGAGGGAAACTCTTATAGATATTCAAGAGACAAGAGGGGAAAAACTCATTCATGGAAAGAGATACCGAGCTTCATTTCCTGTTATAGATTAAATCGCGTTTTTATGAAGCGAATTTAGCATTGCGGCATCCAGATTATACCTTCCAAAAAGTAACTTTGTGAACTTCCAATGCTCCTCAGTGTGTGAATAATGGTGAGAGATAATGCTTTTAAATAAGACATGCTGTCTGTGAAATAAGAATCAGGTTGTGGATTAAACCAACTGAAATTTATGACACTAAATCACAAGCTCAAATTGATGAAGATGATCAAACAACGTTGATTCTTTCATAAACAACCCACTCCATGTTATCTCTAAGGTGTTCAAAATGAGTTCACTTATTTGATTGGGAGGATGTGTGCCTCGATTGGCCTTTTCTCCTGCTCAATAATTAATTTGCTTGAATTGCAAGACAGTGCAATCCATAGCAAGTCAAAAGAGTGAATCACCAAGTCCTGGGGCTTGTATAAAGCTTCACCGGATAATAAAATCCACACTCAGCCAAGCTGAAACTTGCTAGATTGTTACTTAGTTGGCTGTAAAACATGGATGTAAACCTCATCATAACTAGTACAGCATAACATATGAAGTTTGCAAAATGTTGTTGCAGAAATTACATTTTCTTGAAGAGATGTTTGTTGCAGAGTTGCTGACCAGGCCTGTTGGTCTCTGAACAGGATAAATGCAGGGGTCTACCAACCCTCAAACTATAAAACGAGTTGAAAGCTACCTATTGTCTCCTTATTTATGAATGTTAATCTGGGCACAACCGAGGCCTTCTAATTTGTCTGGTTGTCTGGTTCTTTTTTTTCTTACTTGATTTTTAATTGACAAACAGCTGCATAAAAGTATTGAAAATATGACCAGTTGTCTGGATTCAGTATGGTAATCCACCATTGACACTGCAAGGGGGAAATCATTGATCACAACATTCAGTAGTAATGTAAGTGATGCAACAGTATCTGTGAGGAAAGGTGGTGTACTAATAAAAGCATTACATTTTCAAATAACTCACTACTGCTGCTGGTAAAATCATTTGCTTCTCCTCATCCTCCAAGTTCACACATCTCACCAAAAGCTGCGATCTGGAGGACTCTGAATCAAAAGCTAGGCGTATGATTTTAGATGCAACTTGTGCTGAAGTTGGACCAGCAGTACAGGTAGTCAAAAAACAGTTTTAAAACCAAGCTTTCTTTGAACTTAGTTGGTGCAACCTTGCTAACTGTGTATGTTTATGCAAATAAACACTTCAAAGCTTGCAGAGGGCGTAAACTTGACAATGCTTAAGATCAATATCCTTTAAGTACATCCTAACCAAAGTCTTATTTGAAAAAGAGCACTCTCCAAAAACAAGAAATCTACTAATAAAAAAAACTCATATAAGAAAGAGAAAACAACCAATGTCCACCGTAACATTGATTAAAAGTGACATTTTAGGGTAGATATACCAACAACTCAACATGTGGTTCGACATTTCACAAAATCTCAGAGCAAAGTGAAAATCACAAGAACAAGACATAAAACACATGTGCAGAGAATTCAACAGGTGAATCATCAAGCAGGTGGAACATTAAAGTGCCCTCAGATTATGAACAAACAATAATTTCAAACGGTGATCAAAACCCAAAGCAAAAGAAAAATGGCGCGTTATTGACTGTAAAGCAAATGTATACAAATTTGGAGCCACTAATCATCCCTGAAATCATAAATGCCTACTTCGCCTCATATGGCTAACTCCATTAAAGTCACACTGTGTTGTATGTTAGAGTGTCGAGGTCTGAGTAAAAAACTCTTCATGTGTGACTCTGTTTTGAACATAAAGTGTCTCCTCAGTCTTCACTCGACCTAGAGTTGTGTCAATGCATGGGCAACAACAAAGTCCCCTAGTGTGCAAATGTATCTTTCTTAAATGAAGACATGGAAGGAAAAAAAATTAAATGGTATCATGAGATAGATGCTCGGACACTTTGGCCGACTGTTGAACACTTCTAATGATCTTGGCTTAAAGCCCTTAGGCTAGGATCCTGAAAAGCATCATCATGTGGATCTGAAGGAAGATTAAAACTCCCCGTAGTCCCATTTTGTCTCCACTGTCCAATTAGTAAAGAGAAGCATAAAAAGAGGGCTATTCTATTCAGGCAAAGGCATGGATGGCTCTTTGGCACCATAAGCTGCTGCAGTGGGGGCCTGAGGACCTGTTAGAGTGCTTTCACTCGTAATATTTCTCCAGAACACCGAGCAGGAGGAGGCAGAATTTAAAAAAAGAAAAAAAACAGGGATGGCCCGAGGGCTAGAAGTGCTTACTGCAGGGTTTTATGAATGCAATCAGCTCCATTAACTAATTGGAAATATTAAAAGGCTTCAAAGTAGTCTGTGATGGAGAGGAGAGAGGGGGAAGTGAGGGATGGTTGATTTAAAAGCACTGCATGAGATGGCGCCAGCACATTTTCCAAATCTTGCAAAAAGTTTGATAGAGGGAAAGAGAATGAAAGAGAAAAGTGCACGAGTAGCACAACATAAATACAGTCATATATCATTTCTCTATTTGAATTTGGGCCTCATATTGATTGGGTTAGAGCAGAGGGCTGCTAGAATGAGTCACATAATGTGTAAATCATATACAAGTCGATTGAAGTGGAAGGCAGAGGGGATGGATATGCAGCAACAAATAACTAAAATACTTGTTGACTAAAGCACAAAATCATATTTTATGAGACACAATTTGATAAAATAAGTCAATATGTAGTGCTGCAGAGTAGATGCACTTTTGAACATGGATGAAACAATGATTGAATTACTGGAATTGATGGATTTTTGCTCACACAGATCAGTGTTAGTTATGGTGTATGCATGCTGTGCTTATGTGTCTCTATCATTCAGTGTATTCTGCAAAGGACTTCTTTCATCTGCTTTTGTGTTTGAAACAACCTGCCCTCCTCCTTTTATTCTCCTCCTCCTTCAATCAAAACCCCTAACCTGCCTCCCTGTTAGCCTCTCTCTCAGAGTAAGGGGAAAAAAATCTATCTTTAGCAAGAACAGAAAGCTGTTTTTTTCTCTTTACTTCTTTCATCTTCTTCCATCTCTGGGCGCATTCTTTGGAGGGAAAAGGGGGTTTGCTTAATGGGCCCTTCTCCTCTGAGAGGTTTTGCTCTCCTCCATTTCTGCCTCTCATTTCCTAGCCTGTGTTTTTTTGCTGGGAGGATTTGCAATGAAGGGAAGGAGTAGAATAGGAAAAAGAAGGGTTTTGATAAAAAAGGCTGGGGGATTTGGGCATGAACAAAATGATGTAGGGGGGAAAGCACACAAAGCAAGATGGTGATCTGCTAGGAATCCAAGAAAAATAAGTACCACAGTGGTGTGCTCAATTTCACAGACGTGGATCTGAATAAAAAGTGATACTGTGCCTCTCAATCTAAAACCAAGAGTATCATCTGTACATTTATGCATGTTCTCATGCCTCCTCAAGCGAATGGCTGATTGCTTTAACCACCGGCCCACAAAATGGCTTAATCCACTTGATGATTTGTCATCAAATAAAAGTCAAGAAAATTATTAAGATCATCTCAGTGAATGTAACCAATGAGTATAAAAAACAGACACCATTTAACTATAATATACCAAACAGCTGTGTAAGCTTGCTGAAAAACATGATCACAAAGAAAACAAATTTCCCAACCTGTACGTAATGAAACTTTCTTTTTCCATATTAAGATTTACAGTTAATGTAAGAAATTATCAACCAAAGCCTTAAATAAATGATTATTGAGATGCATAAAAGTGCTAGAGTTATTCTCAACATCACAAAATAACATGTGATCAACCATCGAAAATGTAACATGGCACATTTGATGTATTGCGATTCTTAAGCAAAATCATTTTTCACTTCATGAATATGGAAAATCACTGAAAAAAAAATGCAAACACACTTTGTAAAACTGTAGATGGGATGCTATTAAAGGGAGGGCATTGTGCTTCTTTTTAAAGGCTGTTTACCATCCCCTGGTTACCCCTATATAATTTACCTTATAAAGCCAAACCCTCCCCTTATTTCACATAAGAATTTTAGAAGAGCTATATTTCAGCCTGTGTCTGAAATCCTTTTTTTTTATCTTCTGTCTCTTTAAGAATCTCCTCTCACCAAGCCCCCTTCCCTCTGATTGGCCAACCTTCTGTAGGCCTGTTTGGACAGAGCCATGGCCAGATCTTAGTGTTTGGGAACGTATAATGCCCCCTCTTTAAGTGCTGTATGTTTTGTTAGATCATGGAGATGAAATGAGCAGTGACGGAGCTTTCCTGGTCAACTGGTAAATAGAAGCAAAACTTACTATTGTAACCAAGTGGACCACACTTTAAGGAAACTTGACTAAATTAAAAATATGCACTGACATTAACAAATAACTTAATTGTCTTTTGGACAAACAGAAAAAAATGATGGACATATAGATTTGAACACAGACTTGAAAATAAACACAACAGCAGCTTTGGAAACTCAGCAGAAAGGCCCATGTAACAGTTTCATTCCTGCTCTTTGTGAACACGGCATACTATGAGGTTTGCTTTTTAACATTAACAGACACAGGCATATGATTATCCATAAGATCCAGGCATAAACAGAATCCATTCATACAGTAATTCAACACTGAGGCACAACCTCATTTCTGAGGTACAGTAATAGTTTAAAGCAGAATAAAAAAAGAAGAGAGAATTAAAAATACTCTTTCTAATATCAGACAATTATTAGTCAGTTAAACAATCAGTTATGGACAGCGTCGGTGCATATGCCTGTGTTTGAGCCTATGTGTGTCTAGCTCTTGCTGGACGTGGTGTAAGCCATCTTGTCCCACCTCATCCTTATGTAAACCGTTCAGAGAACACCACAACACTGATACCTCTCCAGTCCAAGGACCAAAGAGACCACTTTTGGAGGACCTGACGCTGTCTTTCTGTCACGGTCGGACAGACAACACTAATTCTTCCTCCACCCTTTTCAGCGCTTAATCTGTCCCTGTCGCTCCAAGTCCCTCAAAGGCTAGTGGACAAACAAGCAGCAGCTTCATTCAGACAGCTGAGGAAATAGGCTTCTCTCTTTGTGCAGCAGACACTGTGACTTCTATCTCCTTGTACCCGCGTGTAAATCCACTCTCTGTCAGGCAGGGTGTTTAGAAATAGGCAGTCTCCAAGCTGCAGATCACAGCAGGGCAGACATATCCCTGTAGACAGGGAAAATGGGCTGACACTCTACACAGCATACACATATCTTCACAGTCTGAGAGCCACAATATCAATGATTTACTTGATATTCTGATCATAATCCATTTTCTATTCAAGTTGGAGTGCAGTCGTAGAAGCAGGTAAGTGCATCAAAGAAGTTTCAGTCTCCCCAGTAATGGATGTTGGTTAAGTCTGATGTAAAGAGTTCATTCTACCAGATGCAGCCAGCAAATTAAGTTGGCAAGTAGCCTCCTGCTTCAGTTCAATAGATCAGTCATCATAAACAGGACTTGCAGAGTCTCTTCCACGTTGATTTCCATCAGTGAAAAGTAGAGATTATTCTGCTGACTGCTGTAGATCCCTTCTTTCAGTGATCTCTCTCACCCTTTCAGCTGAAGCATTCCAAATCATTTATGTCCTGTCCTGTTATTTCAACACTGGGAGTCATAGCTGTCATCTTTCTCCAGTTTGATGGTGAGCATGGGGTCAAGACTTGGCGCAGAACCTGGGTACAGGTGGTTTTGGTTGGGGCAGTGGATCAGATTATAGCTGAGGTTTTGGTTCTGGTAGCAGTTTTGGTGACCTTGCAGATTTTGATGTTGGCTGTTGTGGTACATCACAGAATGATGACTACTGCTGGTCTTCTGGGTCGCCCAGTGGTACCGATGGCAGCACAGTATCACCGCTACGGCTACAGTGACCAGCAGAAGGAGGGCACCGCCTCCTGCCAACACATAGTACCAGTAGGTGGGGAGAGGCTGCACCGCCACCGTGTCTACTGTGGGCTCCATTCCAGACATGGCACCCCCTGGAGGGCAGGAGGACACATTACTGGTTGGCACTATGGATGAGGGAGGCAGGCATGCAGACTGCTTAGAAGAACTATTTTATATTATTGACCATTCACTAAACCATGTTCCTGGACAACCACTGTCAAACACTGATATGAAACCATATCTGGAAAGATTGTTTTGTATAGCTGAATGGTGCACATAAAGTTGACGTTAGGGTGATATTACAAATTCAGAATTTTAAAGGCTGTTTGAAGCCCTTCCAATCCTGATGGACAATATATTTCCAATGAATATACAAAGCATCATTTGTTTTAAATGGCATTTGTTCTCTTCTGTGTGACACATGACCCATAAGCATGACTGGCTGACTGGCTCATAACCTGCAGTAGCAATTGCTTGGGGTCCAAACCAAAATAAAATACCATATCGTCTTTTGACACAATACCTTAAATTAAACGATTAACTTAAGTGAGGGATTTAAAATATGATTTTGGAAAAAATTTAACAAAAACAACAAAATAAATAAAAAAGACAAACATGCTAACTTAAAGCTAAAGAGAACTATCTTAAGGACTTGTCTTGATGTTTAATTTACTGACATTTTGCTAAGCACACTGAGCGCCTGTTTTTTTTGTTTGTTTGTTTGTTTTGTAGAGGCTGGTAGCCTATGCACCAGCTGTGGCTCCTTTATAATTAAATTTTCAAGTCTTGAAACAGATAGAGTCAGATGGTTAGCAGCATCTTCAAGATGCTAGTTTTTATTTTGCAACTAGAATGAACGGATTATATCAGTCAGATCAGCTTAAAAATTATGAAAGAAGACAAACAGAAGGTCTCTCTTACTGAAGTCCCTATTCAAAACTAGTCTTCCTTATGTGTTGAGTGCTATATTGAAAATTTGTGTCACTGTTCAGCAATTTGAGAGAACTCACAGCTTGAGAAACACTCAAAGTAATGGAAAACAGTTTGGGACTATATGAGCATGGTTACAGTGGTGTCACCTCTAGGTTGCTGAAGAGCAGTTTTCTTGCTATGCATAAATTTTGGTCTTATTTCTTCAAAATATACAGATCTTAGAAAATTAACTGCATGTTTAGGGGGGTCCTGTTCTGTTTTTTTTTTTTTTTTTAACTTGCCTTAAGTGGACACTAAAGAAACTGCAGGTTTTAACACCTCTGCATTGGCCTATATTCCCAATGCTACAGGTTGTCACTTGGCCTGGACTTAGTGAATGGTCAATCACTGCATTATAAGGTAAATATATTTATTCCTGCCATGATGCCATAAGTACATAATATCTCAACAGACCAGCAGGCAATAAAAGGCTGTTATCTAGCAAACTTAGCTCACTTTCCCATTATTTATAATTAAGTATATCAAGTATGCTAAGTCATTTAAGGGCTTAATTCTCCATTAAACAGTCTATTTGATAGTGTTGTTTTTCTTCATGGAAATTTAGGCCGATGCAAAACTTCACAAGCAAAAGCTGCACATTGACACGCAAAGGCTCATGCCATGCGTCCAGATTTCCATCACAGAATGCAAAGCTTTGATTATGCAGTGACTGGCTGGTTTGGACAAAAAGTGGGGAGTTGTTAAGTGGTTGTTTATCAGGGCAAGATCTCATTGAAAGGACTTGAGAGGAGAGAGAAAGAGATGGTGAGGGAAAGAGGGGAAATCAGAGAGAAATTACAGGGGGAGAGACAGGATAAGAGAGAAGGCATTAAGGAAAGAATGAAAAGAAGAAAGACTGGAGTGAAATAGAGAGGGTTAGCAGAAAGTGAAAGGAGCGGGTGGGAGGGAGGGGAAGTGGAAGGGAGCGGGCTAATCCTGCCATGATATCTTTAATCCTGCATTAGAGGGTCTGTCTGAAACTTCAATACTCTGTCAACTCACTGTGAAAGAAACCCAGAGAGAGAGAGAGAGAGAGAGAGAGAGAGGGTGTGGAGGAAAGATAGAGTAAGGAAAAGAGGAAAGAATGAAAGAATGTGATTAAGAAAAAAGGAAGAAAGAGGGAACCGGCTGACCAGGCCGTAAACTAGACGGAGAGGAGAGAGAGGACAGAGGCAGGAGAGGTGTGCAGAGAGACCCATAACCTCAAGAAGGCAGTGAGCTTAATTTAGTCTCTTCTTTGAGTTTAGACACACTCTTTAAAGGTTTAAAATTTGCTTTCAGTGTGAAGCTGCGATCTAAGCACCCTGCACAGAGTCTGCACACCAGTGGATTAAGACACAGATGAGTTCTACGCCTGCAAGAATCTTCTGTTAAGTTGCTGGGTTTTTAATCTGGACAGGGGGAGAGGGGAACCTTTTTCTAGAGAGCAATATTCCTGAAGTAAGCTTAAAATTCATGGCTTCCAGGAACTCAGATTACTGCCTTGCTGATACCAGTGTTCATGTTTGTTGAAGCCATCGTTTGTCCCCTGCCCTTTGTATTTCTGTATGAAACTGTGTGATAATCAAATCTCATTTCGACTGGATGCTTAAAAAACATAACAGTCTTACTTAAATTGAAGAATCTTTGTACATATTCGTGATTAAGGTTCAACTAAATCTGCTCACCCAAAGCAAAAACACTTCTGCACATAGCTCACATTTCAGCACACATCACAAAAGAGAAGTTTAATCCCCTTTTCTGGGTCTCATTCTCATGTTGCTAGGTCTGCCACTGTTTTCATGCTGGGGGTCATATGATACCTGCTGAGGATCCAGTAGTCTAGGGAACCTGTAAAGCATTGGGTCAAATACTTGTGTCTGAGTCAGGTGACTTGAGGTTTCTGCTTTGGGCTCTTGGGTTTGACTATTTTTGGGAATGGCATTTCAGTCTTTGCTGAACTGAACCGTAGCGAACAAAAACCAAGAGCTGTTCAAGTGTCTGACAGTGTCTGAGGAATGTTTCTGAAGTACTCACACACAATGAACACACGGACACACAGAGACAAGAATATACACACACTGAGGGGACTAAATTAGGCAATATTGATGAGAACTAGAGCTGGGCAATTAATCGTACATTAGATTAAATCACATCAATCTCTGCAATATTCTACTCACAGACAGTGTAATATCTCTTTAACCTCAAATCTGCCAGAATACCAGAAAAAAGTTTTTGCAGTAGATGTTTTATGCTTTACACCAGTGTTACTTAACCCTGCTCTACCAAAGAGACACACTGTTTAAGTGGTGAAAAGCGACAAAGAAGCAGTGGGAAGAGGTAATAAAAACAAGTCTAAGGTGGCAAATATGGTCAGAAAGAAGTAAAAATGGGTGAAAAGGGGCAATAAAGGGGGAGAAGACTTGGGAAATAGTCAGAAAGTAGCAACAATGGTCCAAAAGCAGCAAAAAAAATATGAATGAAAAGTAGCTAAATTTGGCAAAAAGCAGTCACGAGTAGCTAAAATACTAATGCATAGAAATAAAAATTGCTTGTGTTTTTCAACAAAACATAAGACGGGGAACCCAAAATTAATCGCACAATAAATTGCACTTGCAGTATAGGGATTACTAATCACAATTAGATTATTTTTGCAAATTGTTCAGCTCTAATTCAAACCATAGAAATGATTGAAAATTACTCCTGTGTTTCTGCATTCAGAATCACAAATATAAGCAGTTAATTTGATGTAAACTTAACAAGAAAAAGATGTTTGCTTCAGTTTCATCTGTTCTGAGTCATCAATGCTGAATTTGAACAATAAGCAAGTGTACAAAAACAAGCCAAAAATCATGAAAGTCTTGATGTTTTGACTCAGAGAGGTGAATTGCAGAATAATTTGTGTCACTGAGTCATAGATCATGTTCATATTTTGGCGGTTTGTAAATGAGAAATGAGAAAAGATGATAAGTCACAGGTCCAAACAGAGTAGAGAAAGAGATTTCAGAGAATAATCTGCCAAAACCATTTGTATCTGATTTCAGATCAGCTTTTCTGATGATGAGGAGAGGAAGTGGAAAAAGGAACTAGATTGGATGGTGATCAAGCCTGAGTTTCATTATTGTGGCATCAGTGGAGATGAGATTTGGTGGTAAAGATGAGCGAGAGGGAAAGAAGAGGAGGTAAACTAAAGATGAGGACAAGAGAATAGTTTTGGTGAGAGGAGGGTAGAGAGGAAGGAGGTGTGTAATGTAGAAAAACAACAAAAAGAGAGACAAAGGGAATGAAAGAGATGGATCCTTGTATGGTGTTGAATGCTGGAAGATAAAGCTTACACAGTGGCTGCAAATCAGGATGGAAGAGCAGATGATGTGCTCGTCTGCACAGTAACAAATGATTTGGGCTTATGTGGAGTCAAAGTTACAGACCAGAGGAGCAAGTTCTCTCTCTCTGAGCAGTTCA
Source organism: Thalassoma bifasciatum (assembly GCA_008086565.1). NCBI lineage: Eukaryota > Metazoa > Chordata > Actinopteri > Labriformes > Labridae > Thalassoma > Thalassoma bifasciatum. Next base: position 22,346 of record RPOG01001199.1, read on the forward strand.
ACCTCTCAGAAATAAAACGAAGGAACACACTCTGACTAATTCATTATAAATCTGCATTCACTGACAGATCACACACACACAACATGGTGCTCGCTACTAAACACTCATCAGACTGTGTAATGTGCAAATAAACCACCATGTTGTTACTGCTGAAATTGCACATGTTGTGACAGCCATCTGCTTAAGTTACTGTTCTTGTAAATAATCACGTGTTACTATTTGTTTATGAAGGATAAACAGTAATTTTCTCACCGAGGAACAAACCAAATTGTATTTATTACCTTGAGTAACAACCCAACATGCAGGGAGTCATGCTGGAACAATGCAGTGGATCAGTCAGGTTGCAATTCTGTCACCAGAGGATACTCGACAGTGGACTGAGTCCATGTAAAATGCGTAATCAAGACTCATAAAGCAAAACATTGTGAGGATATCTCATACAAAGAAGAGAAGTTTTAAGAAATCATGGTTTGTTGTAGAATTTGGAGATACATCTTGAGCAGCTGGTGTCTGTTATACTGTCTGTCACATATGTTGTGAACTAACAAGGGTCTTAAGCCAGTGCAGTGCTGTGAGCTGAGCTTAGCAACGAGCAGAAAGCACAGACATTTAGGCACAGGAAGAACAGATAGAAAAGAGAGCAGAACTTACTAGTTATGCCAGGAGTTAAGGCAGGGAAAGGCTCTGGAAAGAGAAAGACAAAAGGAGTGTTATTTTCTATAGATATAGATAGGTGTTGAAGAATGACAGCAGCAGCACAGAGGAGAAGTTTCAGGATTTGACCGACATGGTGGAGCTATTTTTCTCTCAATCATCAACAAAAGCTCATTCACAAAGTTTTGAATGCTTTACTTTATGCTGTTTACGGTGCTTGTTTCTCTTCTTTTCAAAAATCATTAAAGATTTTGCAGTTCTGAGGTGTGTAGGAGTCTGAAGCTCCATAATTCCCTCCAAGATGACAGTCATTTTCACAAAACAGAGTGAAAACAAAGAAAAGCTAGCACAAGAGTGGGCTGAATGATTTGGGAGAGAAGACGAGTCCTCCTCTTTGTGTGCCCATCAAATTTGACTTGCTCTCCATTTCTTATTTTTGCTGTATCACCCCGTGTCTCTCTTTCCTGTGATTGTGCAATATAACCAATCTTTCCAAGGTAGAGAGGGTGGAAGCCAGAGAGTGGTGGGAGACAGTGAAGCAGGGGAGAATCAGGATGGATAGGAAGGAAGGGTGAAGACAAGTTAAGGGTCATGAGGACAGGGACTGAAATTTAGAGCTGTTTATTATTTGCCTCAGGAAATAGCCAGGGTATGCATTATGAAAGTCATAGGGAGGGGAAAAGATGAAAGAAAGAACAGAAAAGAAGAACAATAAAATACTTTCAAGAGATGAGACTGTAGAAAACACCACAAAACAAGAACAGAAGAGAGGAATAAAATTAGTTATAAAACCATGTTGATTTAAAAAATCTAAAATTAACAAATCACAGATAGAATTCCTCAACACCAATCAGGGTATGAGATTATTTACCAACTGGCAAGTGCAAGATCTTTTATCTTCTTTTGTTTTAGATGAAGTGTGACATGGCAATGGTGCAGATTCTTTGTAGCACTTGCTATGTCTGTTTTGGTGTTTTTCTACCTCTGCAGATAACACCAGAAATTTGACAGCCCACCTCAGTATCTCTATTAACAAGTTAAATAATACCCTCCATGGCAAGTTAATTGATCCTCATTCGAATATTTAGCAAAGACTTTCTCAACTTGTTAAAATGTATCAATGTGATCAATTAGGTGAGTAAAAGAAAAAGTTGAGCCTGCAAGATTTTACTGTGAAACAAAAGAATTTAAATGACAAAGAAGTTGGACGGAGATAAGTCAGTTTAACACCATTTGGCTCGTTTAAACAAGGTTGAAAGAAAAGCAGCTGTACACAAGAAAGTGAGTTTACAAGAGTATGTGGGCGTGTGTCTCCATGTGTCATGGTTATTAATGTAAAACAACTGTGGCTGCTTAGACATGTCATTATACACCAGTGTGTGTTTCTGTGTACATGTGTGTGTGCTTACATCAGGCTAACTATCAATGTCCTGCTGTGCTGAGTGCACAAGCGCTCCGCAACATTAAATGCTAAAGATATTCTCATTATTAAACATGACAGGGAGAACAAACTGTGCATGAGTGGGTGTGTGTGTGGGTGTGTGCAAATGATATTGGTCAAACACAGATATGTGAAGCATTTAAAACTTAATCCTGTGTCTAGTCAGTGTGTTTAAAGTAAGACTGGATTTCTGTTGCAGTAATAACATCCATCAGTGAAGCCAACGGTTATTAATAGTCTTGGTGGCTGTGTGTGCGACTGCAAGAGAGATGCAGTTTGGTCACTTAGAGACTACATGTTGCTTTTTCATGTATTCACACATGCATTTTGTTGTGGTCCTGTGTGGTTTGGAACAGCCCAGACTGAGAGGGAGACTTGGATATAGAGTGAGTGAGTGAGTGAGTGAGAGAGAGATACAGCGTAAGAATGAAAAGAATGATAAACCAGCAGGGTGGGGTGGGGAAGGAAAAGACTGAGGGAGGTAGAGAGAGGAAGATATGAAAGATAGATTAGAATCCATGCCCAAAGGCCGTTTGTGGCCTACTTTCATTTTTTATATATCTTTTTTCTTTTTTTATGTGTGTGTTTGTGTGTTTGTGTGTAAACCAGAAACATTATGACTGTTTCTTTTCTCTCTTTCTTTCTAAAGTGGTCTCTGGTGAAGGAGAGCATGGAGAGGATGGTGTGTAGGAGGGAGGGAATCATGCAGATTGATAGTAAGACTGACTGACGGACTGACTGGAGAAAGCCTGTAGTAATCAACAGAAATAAAGACGGGCAGGTCCACGGACAGTTTGTGGGACTTACGTGTACACTGCTCCAGCTCCATGCTGCTGCTCATGTGGATGTTATCGATTCGGATGTGGCCTCTTGTTGGGTGATCAAAAAATCCTTCGAACACCACCTGGAAGATGTGGAAGAATTTATTAGAGAGAGAGCAAACAATACGCAGTTAAAGTGACCATAAAAGATCACACTTACCTGATACTCTCTGGGGCTTTGGGGGAGTATGGTTCGACCCTCTCTCCAGTGGTTCCCCTGCTCCCCCTTTAGCGCCCACAGCAGCGTCTCCTCCTGGTCGCTGTCCCGCAGCAGCACCCTAAGGCTCCCCTGTGCTTCCCCTTGGATTTGATAGTAGAAGAGGAGGCAGAGCGGGCCTCGCTCGGGCCCCACCTCGGGGCTCATTAGCCGGGCTCGCTTGCGCTGGGTGTGGGCGCCTGCGTCGAGGTGGAGGTAGTTCCCTGAGAAATCTGGAGGAGACGAAAAAATGGGGAAGGTTTTAGAATCATGAATCAAGTGCAAAAAGTTTAAATGAGTGACTTTTAAACAAGTGCATCATCATTTCCCAAAAGTTGTAAATATGGTGCCTTGTGATTTTCTTTGTACCGTCTTTTTTTTCGTCCTTTTCTCTGATTTAATGGATTCCAGTTAAATACTTTTTACAGTTTGTGTTTTTCTTTCTGCGGGTCCAGCATATATAGTAACTAATGCAGTAATGCAGTGGGATGCTTTGAGTCCAAGGCATTACCACCATTGCTTTGCAGTATGAAGCTTTACGGCAAAACGAGAAACTGCCCTTTCATCACAGTCACTAATGGCTACGAACCAACGCATACACACATACAAACACAGCCCTAATCACTCTGAATGCTGACACCCTGTTCTGTTGCTTTCCCCGGGTTTGCTCGCACAGCCATCATACAAATACAGCCACAGAGCTCCTTTTTCTAATTCTAATTCACTCTCCTCACCTCCTCTCTGCTCAAAGAATCGATGGGTGCGAGAGCAGCGGAGGTGAGAGGAAAGAAAGAGGGGTGAGTGAGTGAGTGAAAGGGAGAGCAAACATGACGTGAGAAAGAGAAAGACAGTTGCGATAGTGCATTCCCTTCCCAAACAGGACCATAATCATTAGCCTGCTGCTGCGTTTGGCTGTTTGTCTATTTTTTTCTATTATGGTTGGAGACTAAAAGCTTCGCTGGAGCTGCAAATAGTGTTTTTAACGACATACAGACTGTGTGTGTGACAAGGAGAGAACAAGAGAAAGAAAGGCAATGGGGAATCTATCTATCTATCTATCTATCTATCTATCTATCTATCTATCTATCTATCTATCTATCTATCTATCTTCTCCAAAAACAGGACAACATTGGACCGATTTTGCAGCACATCACACTTAATGAATAATGGATTTGGGTTGAGGTAACTCTGCTTCTTCACTTTGAGGCGATGAAAATGGGGACCTAAATTACCGTTGCTCATTAAGTACAGTTAGAGAAAGTTGCAGTGTTTTTCTGTCTCTCTGCGTTTGATCTTGGCGAATGTACAAAGGGAGGGAATTAATTAACAAGTCTCCATGGGAGGGAGAGGCAGGGATGCAGATTGGCTCTGAGGGAGGGAGCGAGGGCAATGTGTGTGTATGTGTGTGTGTTTGTGGTGACTGTTTACAAGAGTCTCATTTATGGATATACATAAATATATATGAATGTATGCGTATAAGTGTGTTTGAACTCATCTGTCAGTCATTGTGTATGTGTACCTGCAAGTGGTCCGTATGTGATCTTTTCACACATACACAAAGAATCTTTTTATATGTTCATTTGTTATTGAAAGCAGATCAATAAAGACTATGGGGATTAGGCCCAGATAGAATGCATGCATTGCATTGTGAAGTATGCTACTATTAAAACTACTCATTGCCGCTGCTTGATCTTTCAATTTCAATTTGTGTCACTCAAAAACTCAATCCTTTTATACAAAAATACAAAACATAACAAAAGAAATTGCAAGCCTTGTAGCTCAGGTCACTAGCCACTGCCATAATACTATAGTACTCTAACGCTTGGATTTCAACAAGCACAGATAGCACACAGCACCTTGTAAAGCAATGTGATTTGGCAATATCTTGATCTAAAATTAGAGCTGAGTTATGCGTATGTAGGCCGACCCTAGTTAAACTGGTATGCAATCACTCAACTGAAGCAATGCATAACCAGCAGCACAGATGTAGATGATAATCTGCACGGACCCAAGGCTACTACTAGTGCTGCTAATGATAGCTACACCTGTTCATACGTAGACTCTAAGATTTGGCAGGAAACAGGAGAGGTGGACCCAAGTGCAGATGTTGAACTAAAAATCATTTTAATTAAACAAAACTCAAAAGTCCAGAATCCAAAATCCCCCCCTAAAATACATTTCCAAAGGGGTGAAAACACTGAAGGACTGAAGTGGAGACAAAGCAGATAAATCAGAACAAGGCATGACAAGAACAAAGAACTGGTGAAACCCACAGGCTATAAAAACGCATGGTAATTAAAAACACAGGTGTGAAAAAAGACACAGGTGAAACACACAAGGGACAATGAAAACAGGGAAAGAAGCACAAGGACACATGGAAAAACCACAATAGACAAACAAGGAGCAGAAACCACAAAACAAAACTAGAAACACATGGAAAACACAAGAATCACCAAAAACCCACCACATTGCTTAGATTACTTGTAAAAGAAGCATCACACACTGTTAACGGCGTCAGTAAGATTGTTTAGACCTGAGTACAATGTTGAGACTGAAAATTTGCAAATAGGTTTTTCTATTTCGAAGAGTGCTCAGAGTTGTAATAAATGGTGTGCTTTAAATGTTCAAATATTAACTCTTATCACAGAGCATGCCACCATAGAGTCATTTCAGCTTGAAAAATGGACAAAGCTGTAAGTTCAACTTATTCAGAGATGTTGATTGAAATCTTTTATTGGTTTTCCACTTGGTTCTTCAAGTGATGTTTTCAGGATGTTGACATTATGATATCAATTTCAGTCTTTGAACTCCCTCTTATTCTCATTTCCTCTCCTTATTAATAACTAAACTACACCCAGCAGTGTTGTGAAGAGTTTCCTTCGATGAAAATCTCTGCAGGGTGTAGCGTTTCACTCCTGCCCTGTCTGAGATCAAAAGAATAACTTATGAGCTCTGCTCAGGTTGGATTTTCTTTTTTAAAACCCTTTCGATGACAAGGGTTGGGGATTTGATTTGCATATGGAGACAGCTTCCAGACAGGGTGCTGCGCTAATGTTGCTGTTGAACAAGACTTAATGTCATGTTGCTGTCTAACACAGAGACAGGGACGCTGCTATGTCAATTACACACACTCAGACACGCGCAAACACACTAATAACAGCACAGGGTAACACATATAAATGACTGTGTTTGCAGGCACACACACATCACACACAGCAGCTTAGTGTGATGTAGAGCCCTGCCTTATGTCATGGCCCTGTCTGTTTATAAAGGAGCTGCTCGGCCAACCATAAAGTAGATGGCTTCAACAGATACAGAGAAAACCTTGGTGGGTAGCAAGGTCGAGAGTGTGTGTGTGAGTGAGTGTGTTTATGCCTGTGTGTGTAAAGCAAACCCACACACCTTGTGTGTTTAATACACGGTCAGCCCCACCTTGGGTAGTCGTGAAATTGTGTGTTCAGTGTGTGCGGAGCCTCGGGGGGAGCTGTAGAGCCAAGGCAGCACTTCTGTCAAAGCCATCATCTGAGTTATCTGACTGCTCTGGGCAAAGTGTGTGTGGCTTAATGGTGTGTAAGTACAGTATGTGTGTGTGTGCGTGAAATACAGGGAGGTATGTGAGGCAGTGAATGTGTGTGAGTGAGAGTAATGGATAAAACAGTCTTGGTTATCCTCCTGCTGTCTTATTAAAGGTGGACAGATGTGGAAAAAGACAAGTACCACTGAGGGAAATGGGAGAAGGGTCAGTGAGGATAGAAGGAGGTGATTGCAGTGATAGGGTGAGAGGGCTGGAAGTGGAAAACACAGATATGATGTAGTGTGGTGACATGTTAAGGCAATGGTAAAGGTAATATGGAGGATAGAGATGTTACTGGAAGCAGAGAGACATTTGTACTGGCACTAGGGTAAAAAAGTCAAAAGAAGACGGAGAGGGATGTAATTACTGTATATGAGCAGACAAAATATATCACAAAACAACCGCTTGATAACTTTTAGAAGATGCAGAAAGCTGTGGATGAAACAGGAAGCTGAATCAAAGAGAAATGGATGAAAAAAAAGGAAAGACAAAGTAACAAACTAGGTTAGTGGAAAGTGCAACTGTAAAAACAAACATCCTTTTAAAAAAGTCCAATTAAGTGGTAAGCAGATCAGAGCGAAATCCTTGCATCATGGTTGTTGTCAGTGGTTGCCCCCCAGCTCTGGGATGTGTTGTATTCCACCACAGGACAACTTCTCCGCTCTTAATTAGCAACAGAAAGTATTTGTGCTAACAGTGATATGTCTCTATGACTGTGCTTTCTTACTCTATGTTTGTGAACTAAGATATATGATGAAGTTAAGAACGCCAAAGCCTGCCCTCGAAGAGACATTTCTTTTGTTGAAGTAGTTAAGTTTTAAAGGTAGAGTTGTACAAGTTCTTATACCCACAAGGGCTTGCTGTCAAGACTCAAACTCTGCAGATGTGGTCAATCTTATCACATCAGCAAGAAAATCATGCATGCTGTACATTAAAGAACTTTTTTGTTTTTGTTTTTTTTTTCACTTATTTTTCTCTTTTTGCATTATTTTCAAAGAAATGTTCCGTACCCTGCACACTAGTCAGCTGGTTGGGTCTGCAGGCTTCAAAACAGACAAGGAAATTAGTCATTTTGAAAGCAGTGAAATGCTGTTTACTTGTGGGCACAAAAGAACCAGAGTATAGCAAGGAAGAAGGAAACTCAAGATCTGGAAGAGATCTCCAAGTTGATGTTGCCGGTGTGCAAACTGTTAACTGGGGTCAAATTGGAAAACCTAAGGGTCTGAGTTAATTGTTTAAGTGACACAATCCATGGTGTGCAAAATGCATTGACTTGGTCAAAAACTGCCAACAGGGTGGGAAAAATTCACTTTTCAAGTTCCTAGGAATTGGAATATTTTGCCTCATTGACACTTCTCTGGACTTATCAGATAAATGTGACTTATAAAGAGTCTAATAAGACAATTTAAACAAACTGAAAAACATAAAGGTGTCAGTTTTTGCAGTGTAGGCCCATACATCCAATCAACCATGTAGGTGGAGTAACATGTATTTGTTGTATCTGAAAACAATGCAAAAGTAAGTCGGCTGTCTGATGAGCAGCAAAGTACCAAAAAATGTTTGAATGCAGTGTGTAATGAGGATCTGACTTTTTGGTAATGATCCAAATTATGCGGAGGAGTTGACTCCATCTGTGGCAGTTGCTGCCGAGCTTCTGTGCTGGTGATCTGTCCAGTTTCTCAACAAAGGGGTTCGGGGTGAGCAGAATGTGGCTCATCACTTACGACTGTCAAATCCTTCACGCAAACCCACTTCAAAGAGACTGAACATCCCTTTAAACTTTCAGTCAGGTCTAGCTCAGAGGAGATCTCTATGTGTGTGTGAAGGGAGGGTATGATAAGTATCCAGAACCATATTGCACTTTTTTTGTTGTTGGAGAATAAATGTAGAATGAGAAACTTTATTTTCATGTTTACAAACACAGGAGCTTTTTTGTTCATTTTGGACATGAGTATCATTTTTAAATCAAACTAATGGTGTGAATTTATACGGAATGGCCAACTTAATGCTTGTTCGTAGGCTTTTTTCCTTTTATTTGTAAAAACAGATTCAAATTCACAGAAGCACAACTGTGTTTAACTCAAATACACTAAACCCTCATCCACACTGTATGTATGTGTGCTGGGCCAATGAGTACTCACTATCAGATCCAAGCGCCAGATCCTGCCTCGTCCCATACGTATCGTGTCCTGTTGAGCTGCTGCTGGCTGTGTGCAGAGACCAGCTCACACCGGACTGAGGATCAGCCGACCAGCCACACAAGCTCTGCTCAAAGTCACACACAGCCGACAGCGATGGGGTGGTCGCTGTGGAGGAGACACAGATAGCAAGATAAAAATCCATGACAGTGCTTCTTTGCCTGTCACATTTCGAAAACACTTTTGAAGCCATTTTAGCTCTGTATCACATTCAAACTCTTTTTTTTCCTCTCAGTGCTTTTTTTTTTTTCTTTCTTTTATTCCACAGTGTTCAGCTCCTCTTTATTTTGATACTTCTTTGACAGTGATTCCCATTGTGCTTAGATGTTTTGGCATTAGTACACTTGTAGATGACGTCTCAATGATTCACGCTGAATACAAATATCACAGCCGGAAAATGAGTATTTGTAGATGGAATGGGCTGGATGGGAGATTTAGAAGCATGTATGGAAAGCCCAACATTAATGGGATTTAACCATTATGCTACATCATTATACCTGTGGTCTCAGATATATATATATATATGTTTGTGTGCATGTGTGAGGAGGTGAGATGCTCTGGCAGTGAGAGCCTATTCCTCTCAAACAGAGCTTCCTGTGGGACCCTTGAATCTAACAGGCTTCAAAGACCAGCGGCCCCGTGGCTCTCGATGACATCATGAGTTTGACCTTAAGAGCAGGAGTGTGTGTGCAAGTGTGTGTGGACGAGACACAGGGACAAAATTAAGTATGTGTGCTTGAAAGGAATAAGAATGACTGAGTGTGGAGATGTGTGTGTGTGAGTGTGTGTGTGAGTGTGTGTGTGTGTGTTTACCTGGTCTCCATGCAGCAGTTGTTTGCTCCTCTCTGGGCAGAGTGGGCATGGCAGTGTCAGGTATGGTTGTGGTCTCTAGAAAAATGGGGTAAAAATACACTCTGTTAGAATACATTGCAAGAAATTTGGATAAAACTTTGCCTGAATGTTTTTCCAAGATATCCATGTTGGTAAACAATCTCCACTGCTGCAGGGGCCTTCGACAGTCTATTTTGTCAACAATTATTATCATGAAATGAAACAACTTTATTTATCCCACAAGGGAAATTTCAATATACAGTCACCCCTGCTAACATCTGCTTCCTTCCATCTTGCTGTCACCAACAGATACCACAAAATTACAAGATGAAGAAGAAGAGAAACTAAACTAATCCAAAAGAGTGAGCCATAAATTGCAGTTCTTTAAGTGGCCACCAGAGGCTTGCTCTGAGAGATACATGATCAGCCCTCTATCTGAAAAGCCATAATAATACTGAATACCATAATACTGAACTCAAAGCTGCTCAATACGTCTGGATAAATGTATTTGACATTAGAAGCTTGCTGGATAGCAGAGAGACAAACAAGGTATTGAGTGTCACACTTTTAATTATATACACAATATTTTAAGCGACCATTAGTATGAGTCATTTGCTTTTACCAAGTTTCAGTGTCAAGCTGTGTCATAACTTTAAATAGTACTGAGCTAACAATAACCAAAGCTGAGCACTTCACTTGAAAATATGCACAATTTGTCCCCCAGCTGCTTCACAGCACACTGGAAAAGAGAAATATTTTCACAGACCAGCAGTGATGTTTGGGTAAAGTAAGATTTAGTTTTCATACAGTGACTAATGATGTTTGCACACCCAACACTGTTGTTTTCTAAGACTGTGTATTAAGGCTGAAGTTTGTCATGATGCTGACAGTGACGGAGTGAGCCGACGCTCTGAGCTGGCACTCGGCTACACACAGAGCAACACCACTCATTTTACCCGCTGCAGGTTGGCACGGACACGCACGCACACATATACGCTGGTATTGCTATGATGATAGATGCTGCACTCACACTGACCTTGGTGCACAGCAGCATGCGACCAGTGTATGATAGATCAAACAGAAGCACATACACATACACAGACACACACACACATGTAAACAGCTGGGTAAAACCCCAAGAACTTCCGGTTTAAATAAGCATTTTTCTACTCCTGGTTAAGATTCCTGAAATTCATCTGAATGCTTTGCAAGCTTCCTCTCACACACACTTAAACTCGCTGGTATAAGTCTAAATTTACGAGGAGCCTGCGAGGCACAAGGTGGACACCACAAACCCATAGACAAATATTCCTAGAAATGAGTTCCCCCAGTCCGAATTTTTCTGTTTTTACTTTCTTCATCAATCACCAGACTCTGAAACCCCCTCCTCTTTTCCATCTTCACTTTATCATCTGTCTCCATAAATCTGACCACTTTTGGTTCTGCTCTTTGAAACCACAGTCAACACCACAGGAAGATTCTCCTATGCAAATACATGCAAAAATTTGTCGTCGCCCCCCCCAATCCACACACACACACACACACACACACACACACAACAGAGTCCTCTCCTCGGAGCAGGGGTGAAACCCTATCTACTGTTGTTTCTGTTTTACCACAACCGCAATTTTCTTCCCCATAACTCTTTCTCTCGCTCTTTCTGTCATCTCTCCCTGAGGCATATTTTGATTTCCACTCTTCCACATCTTTCTCTTTCTTTGTTGAGATTGTGTCTCTTCCTTTTTTTGCTCTCCTCTCAACCTTTCAGCGCTTCTCTCTGTGCTGTAACTCTGTCTGGTGTTATTTTATGTCAGTTCTAACCACCATCTCAGTAAATCTGAGACCACTGTTGATTTACTGCTTGTTTGGTTTCTACTGGATGTTTCCATGACTCACTTTGGTTATTTGCATGTGTTTTTGTGAATGTGTGTGTGTGTCTTGTTGATGATGAAGTCTCGACCTTTGGTGGCGTTTAGCTGCAAGTACACTTAAAGCGTCAAATGCGTGCACAACTGTTAAAGTATGCTGGATTATTATGTAAGCTAAAACAGAATAGCCTTACATTGACATCCCAGCGCGCACAAACACACACAAACACACACACACACACACAGAATTAGATATTAACATTAGATAAGTAGCTCCCAGCTGCTGACATTAAGCTGTTTTAATTTGGTGCCCTTTACCTCTGTAATTAGCCCCCCCCCATATGGAGGGGAGAGAGAGGGAGGAATGGAAATGAGAGAGGGAAAGAGAGAGAGGCAGAAACTCAGAGACAGATACTGGAGCTGGAGAGAGAGAGAGAGAGAAACATGGAGAAGGGAACATAACCCTCTCCACCTTTCACCACCACTTTCCTAATTGGTGACCACACACCGCTCCTGTCAGCCTCCCATCTTCGTCTCTTTCTCTTCTACACCCGTCTAAGCCAATTTTGCTCTCTGTCGCCTCCTTTTCTCTCGTTCCTCCCTCTCCTCATCCTCTTCATCATCCTCCTTCCCCCTCTTGTTCCTATCTATCAAGGCCCCAGCTTTAGCTACTGTAAAGGTCAGCTTAATCATTGATGTGAATTTATTAAACTCAGGTTGGTCATTAATATGAATAAAGATGTGATGTCAGAGTTCCTTAACTTAAAGGGTTTCATTAATCAGCTGATCTATATTAAACTTTTGTAAGACGTAAATGTGTTGAGTCATTTGCGAGGATGAAGTCATTGATCTTAACCTCTCAACTGTGTCTGTCTATATCATTAGTTGCTAACCTGGGTTTGGGCCCCCCCTTGGAGCAGTGCCAATGAACTCAGAGGGGATGCAAGGCTTTAGTATTACGTAATGCTACTTCAAGGCAGAATATTTACGCCCCTGTCTCTGACATGTGATGCAAAGAGGCATAATTTTGGAGCAAAGGCTGATCCTGGAGGTTGTTACAGAGGCGTAATGGGAGGCTGGAGTAATAGTCGCAATCTGTAGCATTGGAACCAGCAGAGTGAAACAACGCTGTGACCATGTGGGTATTTGAGTGTGTGCGACACTCTTACTGTAGATTAACAAGTCATGCCTTTTGACAGTTCCGCAACACTGTTATGTGCTGGGTAATCACACAGTGGGACACAATAAAATGCTGTTTAAGGGTACAATCAAGTTTTAAGACTCTGCTCTTGTGCCGTTGCAGAGTTGCAGCGTGAGAGAGGCATTTGTCTGCTCTGGGGTTGTCAAAACTAGATTTGCACACATTGATCAAAATCACAACATCCCAATGGATTGCATTTTTACTAAATTTATAACTTTGGCAATCAGGCATCCCTTTTTCTTCTATGAGAATCTTAAAAGTGTGAGAGGCTTTCTTTCCGATGATACAAGTGGGAGGCCTCGCTCGCTAAAACAGCTGAAAACTAAGTGTTCATGCCTTGTGTAAGCATCTTTGATTACCTTTAAAAGCACTATATAACACTGATTTATTATTATTACTACATTATTACTAAATTTTGACACTGGGCTGCCTGGGCTAAGCCTTTTCTTACGTAAAGGGAGTATAGATGGGCCTTAACCAAGTGGCAACCTTCAGTCTGAAAAAAATGAGACAACACAGAAGTGCTAAAAAGCTGCTGTTCCTCGAGTGAGGCTGGCTCCAGAAGTACCGGAAGTCACGTAAACACCGAGCAAAAAAAAAAAGCTGTTTTCAGAGCTGAAATTAGCTTATTTTAAGCCTGGTTCAAACTCTGTCTCCCATCTGGATCACTAATTTAGCAAACGGCACACACTGTGAGGGGGGTGAATTTTTTTCTAACTCAGCCGTTTGGAAGATGTTAGGATCGCGAGCTTGCCCAATCAGAGCTACAGCTCAAATCACGTGACTGACGGGTGCCCAATGGCTGTGAGTTTGGGCACTTCTCATTCGTCCCAATTCCGATATGGCCGCTCCCGCCATTTAGCCTCAAAACGGAGCTGCAGTAACAGACGGGTGACGTCACAGAGACTACGTCCATGTTTTATACAGTCTATGGCCTTCACTTCCCTAAGGCATCTCCCCTCTTCCAGATTTAAAAAATCCCCAAAACTACATTGCTGAATTTAACATTTGTAAATGGTAGATAGACAGAAGGATGGATAATACTGAAAATATGTCAGCAACAGTAAGTCATATTTCAGAAGCAGGATTCAAACATGTCTTCAAAAGAAATAACATCTGTATTCTGCTGTTGTGTCACCCTGAATATCACTTGGTTCCATCAACAAGTTATGACTCTCTGACTCGTTATTTCTCCAACGTACCTCCAAATGAGTAACTGGAAAGGTGTGCGTCTCGGTTAACCACATACACTAACACACATACACACTCAGAGACACACACTGTCATAAGCCCCAGGGCTCATTGTGAAGCTGCTGACTGAGCAGGCTGAGGCGGAAACAGAGAGACGAAAAATGTTCAATTATGGAAAGAGCTCTGGGTATAAATCTACCAATGTCAGCCTAAATAATGACTACTGACACTGCATGTGAGTGTGTGTGCGAATGAAAGTGTGTGCGCAAAGTGAGTGTGTATGTGAGGGGATGTCAATTCTTGGTTTTTAATTATTAGTGACATGGTCTGTGATTTCGTTTGTGGGGGTTTCCTTGACTTAATGATCATGTGATTGACTGAATGGTACTGAATGGCTGTTAGCATGCGTGTGTGTGTTCTTTTAAACATGGACCTCCAATGATAGTTAACGACTATTCGCTGTAACCACAAGCTTATTCGCCTGCTGTCTGCATCTGTTAACTATTAAAATGTCCTCAGTTAGAACGTACAGTTCTGTGTGTAGATGGCTATACTTGAAATGAAATGGAACAATATTCATCCACATTTTGAAAACCATAAATATCATACAGGGTTCAACAATATAACACATTTTGATACAGTGAGCGCAGTGTTGAGAGAAGATGGAGGCGGATTGCATTTATAAATTTCCAGCCAATGAGAGGGATCTAGATTTTGTTTTTTAAATAACTATCTTGTAACTTTAATTGTCTGAGCTCTACTTTTTAGATGTTCGGTGCAAGAAGAGTTGCTCACATGTTTGTAATCAACACTGTATTGAAAAAATGGTTGGTTCACAATGCCTTAGTGTATTGATATTTCTTTCACTTCCAGTTTTTTTGCGAGTTTAAAAGGCTGCTATATTACAAGGGGAACAGAATGGGGTTTTGATGTAACATCACCTAAAAACAAGTAAGGGAATTTCAAGGAAAGAGTAATAAGAGGAACGGTTTTGATGTTGAAATGTGAGAGTGGGACACAACATGACTAAAAAGAAGTGTTTGGAAGAAACTCTTAGCCATTGATTTGAATGTTCAATCAATCAAATGGGCTTCAAACCACAAGTGCAGGTTTGATTTGTCAGTAGCTTTGAGTGCTGGACTAATTATTTTCCCTCTTCAGTAGATGAGTGGGTGGAAGAAAATCTTATTTATGGCAGGAAACTCTTTGGGGACTAAAAGCCTAATTAGCCAATTGTACAGAAAGCAATAATATGTTTTTTCTTTAAGTGCCATAGACCACATGTTTCAGTGTCTGGCAGAAGGGAAAGAGAGTTGGTGGATGAAAGACCAAACACACGTCTGTAGTTAAAGAGCCACCAATAATGGCACATAAAGTGTGGCTTTAAAAGCACAGCCATGTAGCACGCAGCTGAGACGCTAAAAGCAAAGCAGCTCTGTGTGTGTCAGGAAAGCAGACAGTGAATTGCTCATTAGCTGATTGTGCAACAAAGCACCATAAGGTATGTGAATGTAATTGTAGCCTTAAGTGTGAAGCTAAGTACGACAACAACCAAGATGAAGAAAAAAAAAGAAAAAAAGCTGCCGGCAATGAACGGCTAACTACATCAGTGAACAGTAGTCAGCTACAAAGCAAATGAGTTTAAGTGTGGCAGAAACCATTAAGTTAAGTATGCCATTAACTGCTTTGGAGAAAAGAAAGACAGCTCTCGAGATTAAAAAGCGGTGATTTCCGAACAAAGGTACGGATTTAAGGATTTAACAATTTCTGAGGCCCAATCAGTACTTTACGGCCATGTAATAATGCAGGTCGATGGGCAGAGTGAATGTAAAAGCCTGGTCATGATGAAAAACGGGTGGGTTATGTGTTTCTCCCAGACAAAATGAGCCTCTTTTGTTCCAGTGGTTTCAAAAATCACAGAAGCTAACAAACAGAAGACAGTATTCCAGTCAGAGATAGCCGCTGGTTTATGACTCTACAGCTGAACGTCTGCTTTCAATATCCTTATAAGGGATGGAAGCTTCTGGGGATGGATAATGAGATAGGTATGACAAAAAGAGAAACAGGAGGTGGGCATTTCTGTGGAAAACTGCAAATTGGTGGTGAGCCACACCTAAATATTTGGAAAAACAAGCTTTTTGCCCATGGACACATATAAACACCCACAATGAACCAGTGCCCAGTCTTGAGTGTTTCCACATGTTATATTAGAAGGTGGGAAACAAAGGAGTGACACACTAATGCACTCCTAAAGTGAAGTGAGGAAGCTTATATGGTCAAAAGAACTCTACAATAAGTCTGGATTACAGTTTGAATTGAAGATCTTTGTTACTAAACCCACTGCAGACATGGCTTTGTGTTTGGACAGAAGCACAACACCTGATCTGCAGATCAACTGGCTGAGGAGTCGTGAGACATTTGCTGTAGGACAAAGTGGACAAAGTATTAGCTTTGAAATCTGATAAAGTTCAAGAAAAAACACGCAGCAGGGATGTCTCCGCTTTAAATTCCCAAAGTTTGTGACAGATAGTGGATAAACTTTGAAAAAGGGCGACAGAGAAGGAGTAGAGGGAGAGGAGGTAACAAATCTATGAGGGCAATGAGGTCAGGGAGAAACAGGAGGTGGAGAGGCAGGATAGATGGAGTGTGCATGTGAGTGTGTGTTCAGGGGGGTGTTTCTTACAGGAGCCTTGGCAGGAGACAGGAGAGTGATTAAATTCTTCTGATGGGGAGGGAGTCACAGGGGTGGGGGATTGGGTACTACAGGAGCAACAAACATTTGCACAACTCACCTCTTTCTCTCTGAGTTTATTTTCTGTTCTGTCGATTCTTTGTGCAAACTTTCACACAAAAGCTGTAACTTTGTGAGTTATGACCATGCAATCAGAGCGCCTGCAGTATGCCTGAATGCATTTTGCCACAGATGCCCTCACTACTGCCTATTGCTGTTTGTTTATAAGCCATATTTTTTGTCTTTAGCCAAAGACAGGAGAAGGAGCAGCAAAGGAGACGACTGAGTAGGTGTAGGTTGGGGCACATCCCACCAATCACATGAGCAGATCTGGACAGAAGCCACGACTCACATGTGAAAGCAATCAGCTATGTTGGATACTCAAATGCACAAACACATATCTGGCTCAACCTGAATGATTGACTGGAAACCTGGAACCCTACTAGAATGTTCTGGAAGAAGAAGAACTCCAAACAGAACTCCCTCCTGAGTGTTGTTAGAACTACGGTGCGGGGACTTTCCAGATTGAACATGATGCAAAAGACAGAAACAGGGAAAAGTATTGACTGTGTTGTCCTAAATGATTTCTTTTTGACATTTAATTTTGAAGGGAAAATGAAAATTTGAGTTGGTGTGATTTTTCTAATGCCATAAAAAAAACTCATAATTCATTCCCACTCAGATTTTTCTCACAGTGGTGACTTTTTCAGTGTATAAATTAAAGCACATCATCAACAAGCAATGCATCATCACTCCTCTTTATTTGTTTAACAGGTGCACAAGCTTTTTATCAAGCTTTAATCATGTAAGTGTAATTTCTATGTCAGTGCTAAATTTTGAGAAATGCAGACCATTCAGACCAGACAGTTGAACTTGAAACAGTATTATTTCAAACCCTTTCCCATTCTAAAAAAAAATTAAAATAGTTTATTCACCCAAAACTTGTGAGAGTAAGACCAATGTTGATGAAACCTTGTTAGAGAAACTGAATTCATACAGCTTTGTAAGCAACAGAAACATTTTCAGGATCTCAGTTTGATGAAAAAAATAAAATAAAAAAAACTCAGAATGACTCACCATGACATTGTGTTAGATAGTTAGCATTTCAAATGCTGGGAAAAGAAGTTGCTGATCAAAAAGATAAAAAAGAAGAAGTCATCAGCTGTGTGTGCAATGGTCTGAATCAATACAGAGCCCCTACTTGGATAATTATTTAGGACAAGATGATCATTTCTGTTTCAGTCTTGTTTGCAGAATCCAATATTTTATAAAGATCTGCATTTTAACAAGCAGTGACAAATGAATGAAGATGAAACTATTGCTTGCTCCTCTAAGACACTGGACACAAAACAGCTTTCTCTCCATCTTCAAAAGCATTTCTGTCATTCCGCCGAAGTAAGCTTGAATCTCCTACAACGTGTCAGTTTTCAATGCAGATGAGAACCTCTGCTTTATTTACACAACTAAAAACAAACCTTTGTCTGTATGCCAAACAGGTGGTGTGTGTGTGTATGTGTGTGTATGTGTGTGTGTGTACATATGTGCCTTCCTGCCCGCCTGCCAACAACTAGGTGTGGAGTGAAAGAGATGAGAGCATAGCAGATGTTCTGATAGCTTAGTCATTTACAAATGAACAAAACTGGCAGCTTGGCAGCTCTCACTTCACTTCCAATAGTCGAGGTTACACGACCTAAATTACATGTTGCATCCATAGCTAGTGTGAATAATCAGAATCAGTCCTTCCATAATATTCTGCCATTTGTTTCTCTTTGTTTTGCAGGGTATGCCACAATAATGAGATGCTAAACTACATGATTGTGTGCCCCCGAAGAACCCCGTACATGTAATCTAAATTTCTTCATTGTAAGCGGGTGCTGAAATTGTTTCTCTTTCATGTGAGGAAATTGTTTTACAGCCCTGAAGCCAGGTCAGTGTGCTTCATTGTGAAATGTGGAGGCAATACAAACATGTTGATGAAAAAGCTATTTTTTTGTGGGTTTGTTAAAGTTGATGTTCAGAGGATATGAGTTTTCTGATTGACACTGTGTCACATTTTCTTTGTCTGTTTAGCTCAAACGAGTGTTATATGGAAAAACATTGCGCTGCGAACATATGTGCAGGGGGATAATTCAGACTGATAATCAAGAATTTAAATTAATTCTTGTAGATTATTTCACATCTTTTGTTCTATATTTTCCCTCAACATCAAGGGAGAACAGTGGACTGAGACACACTACTGAATAATAGAAAGGATTGCCTAGTGTGTTTGTGTTTGTGAGTGTGTCAATGAACATGTGATTTCCTTGCAAAGCTTATGTCTCCTTTTATTTATTCATTAATTCACTTCTTCACTTCCTGAGCAGAGCTGAGGCAAAACATGCTGTGCTTTGAGTATGACCTGAAGCATTTGGAAAGAAAGGGAATTCCCATATCTGTAATTTACTTTAGAAAAGTGTATCCTTGAGAGCACAATGCTTTGTGAAACAAGACATTTAATGTTTTTGATGTGGATTTTTTTTAATGCTGCTGCATGAAGTAGAAAGAGGATAAAACATGATGTCATCACAGGCTTTTGCTTTAGGACTTTTCATCTTACTTCTTTTCTTCAGCCCTGTATATGCACGGGTGTGTGTATTTATAGGAGAGGTCCACTAGAGTTGAGTGTGTGCCTCTCTGTGTGCCTGTGACTTATGTGTAAACAGCTGTGTGCAGTGGACTGAAGCTGATGCACTCTGTTGAATATTTTATCTCCCGTTACGACTCAACACTTGCAAGCACACAAACAGACACAAAGCACTAGAGAGCAGAATAACAAAGTCTATTTTATCTCCACTCAGATGTGTTTTTCTGTTTTATTGTTTTATATGTTGCACATGTAAAATGACTGCAAGGCTGGTGAGATCATACGATTTTCAGCTCAGTGTTGTTATGGTAAAGTCACTTAGTGTGGAGACAATTAAAAAACAGACACAGGGAAAATCAAGTTGCTCTAAGCTCAAATGATGCAGAATTCTCCTCCTGATTGTGTGTGGTATTAAGAATGGCAGCAGGATCTGTTACTGCTGTAGTGGTCATGTAAAGTGGAAACGAACTGTTATCATGTCTCATGCATGGATTACATCCAGAAGGCAAACATCTGGCATGCAGACGCAGACAGCCAGACCTGCAGACAGTCACTGAACCTGCAATAGCTAGGAGGTTGATCGCTGCCGTGATCACGGAGATGATCTCTGCGGATATGATGTGTGTGATGTTGATAGGAGCAATAACAGGCAATGTGTCTGGACAGGATAAAACAATTGCCGTTACTATCACAAAGGTTGCCATGAGCACAATCGAACACTGTCTCTATCAAAAGACACCTGTTCCCTCTGATCATATATTAACAACTTTGGCAAGCTATTAAACCATTTTTATTCAAGCCCCTTTTTATCATGCCAAAGTTTATTTATAACTTTCACTCAACAATGTGTTTTTCATTCATTCAGCTTTGTTTGCTGCTAGTTTGCTCAGATGTGGAATAGAGAAAAGGATGGAGTAGAACAAAAAGATTTTTAACTACAGAGTTAATCTGCAATTGCATATCAAACAGAGCAGTCTCTTTTAAAACAAGATTTTAATGACAAAGGATAGAACAAGCTGCTTGAGGCTGAGAGCAAATTTGATATTATTACTCAGGTGTCTTACTGATTACTTGGCTGTGCAAAGTATCTGATTCTGATTAGTCAAAACTCCCTAACAACCACTGTTAATCCTTCCTAGCAAGAACGTCGCCAAGGACAACCAGATCATGGACATCAAATCTGCAATATGCAAGAGGGAGTTCTAGTACATCCCTGTTAAAACTGTTGCAGAAATGGTTGTTTTGGTTAGCATGCTGTGTTAGCATGCTAATTTAGTAGCTAAAAGTAGTTAATTGTTCTTTCGTGTCTCAAGGAGGAGACCATGAGGAGACCTGAAGTCATAATGAAAAGTTTTGCAGGGGTCCTGTTACTTTGTTTGATGTAACCACCAATAGAAATGTTCAATTATATCTACATCATTTAAAAAAAAGGCAATGCTCAAGCGTGATTGAGAGTGAGCTAAATTATTCAATGTAATGTTCTGCACTAGTTGCACAGCAAAAGCTGAAATCTTAACAGATGTTTGCATCAATACTTATAGTAAAAACATTTTATACATTTTAGACTCAATATATGCCACATTAGCTTGATAAATTCAGAATAATCTCACCATCAAAAGACAAAGCACTTGTTCAAAAAGAGTAAAAATGAATCTTTCCTTGGGGGCTTCCAGTTTTTGTAGTCTGATAAGATTTTTTTTTTTTTTTGAAAATGGAATCAGAGGGATAAATTGTAATCTTCTCAAGTTATTCCTTTTTTTAATAAATATATTAACTTATTATTAGCTTTAGGTGATGACCTGGTAAAAAGATCATGTTTAGTGAGCTGGTAAGGGTCCTGTGTACCCTGTCTGGATTTCAACTGACGGAACATTCTGCTCACTTTTGACTATGCCTCACTTCAATTACAACAAAAAACTCTTCTTGCATCTCAGTAGAACTTAGAGTCTAATGTGAATTCTTAAAGTGAAGGTGTTGTGTAAGCACTCAAAAGATTCTGTATATGATCAATGCTGGCTTCATCTTTTTCATGTAGCCATGTTAGAACTTATGTTAAGAGTGGAGGATGTCCTGTTATTCCCATCACTTCCAACCCCTTGGCTAGCCCTGACACATCTAGGGTATTTACTCCTTTGGGCTCTCTCTCACTCTCTCATCTTTCTGTTTCAACTCTCTCACCTCTTTCTTGCTTGCTTTACCCTTTCTCCCCTTGCTTTACCCATCACACACACACACGCACACACACAAGTTCTGAAGATACAGTAAACAGCCCTCATCATGTCTGGTGGGAACAGGTTCATGTCATTTCCTGTTCTTGTCTTCACCTCTCACATGTCACAACCTGACTGAAGCAGAAGGATCTGATGGATCATGAAGGGGAGAAGAGGGGAAGAGGAGGAGGAGGTAGCCACAACATCAGGACTTTTCACTCATCCTTTAAGAGTATAGATGCCTGGATTTGTCACAGGCAAACGGATAGTTACTGTTTTAATTAATCATCATTAAGGTTATCTGATATTGTTTTCTATCACAGCTTTAGAGACTGTTGATATGACTCCACAATGCTACTGAATCCATGCATCATACTATAGCAAAAGTAAAGTAATAAATGTGTGGGGAATGTTACAGTGGCTCACTTTATTACTAAAGTTATTGTCCAGCTGAGAATAATTTACTCGCTGCAGTTAACAAGCTTTACTCAACAGTGACATATTGTTTTAAATGGTGCTCGCACAACTCAGACCAGAGAAATGGAGCTAATGGTCTCTATCCATCATCACTTTTTATAAACAACAAGAATCTTTAAGTATTCATTGGATCAAATATTAAGGGGGGGAGGCAGAATAGATCACAGATTATTCAGCAGACCATGTTGCGCACCTAATCTTTCACAACACACTTGCAACATGTTATTAACATAATAGGTTGTGAAGACAATAAAGTACTTCTACACAGCTGGCCACTATTAGTAAAAGTCCCATGACCTAGACATGTTAATCCCTGTCCAGACATGCTGCAATGCCTCCTATAGAGCAAGATGATTAACTTTGACCACCGTGCAGAAAGCAGAGAAGAGAATATACGCACTCAAGTACACATACATACATACATACATACATACAGTCACACACAATAGTAGATTAGTGAAAGCACACACACATTCTTGATACACATAAACATGGGCACAACCACCATCAGAGCACTAATTGTGTGTGTCAGAGAGATTAATGACGTGATTCACATGGAACATTAAAGTCACTGTTTGTTAATGGATCATGTAATAAACATGCATCTTTGAGCACCATAACAGTTATATAACAGCTATGGTGATAAGTATATATGTATAAACCATATTGCAAAGATAGCGCTTGATCACAGATAGTGAAGCATTTATCTTAATGGTCAAGAGTGTTTGCTATTTTATGAGCAGGTGGTAAACAAAGCAAAGCTGTTTGATAGCATTGCATATGTTGCATATCTGTGCAGCCCAGTACCTTCTTAAACTCGCATTAATGTGTTTTCTTACCAGGCAGGTCACAGCCGAGTACCTCCATCCTCATGCCGATCCCAGCTGGGGACCACCGCTCTGGAAACACTCTGATGTACTGAGCCACTATCTCATCAAATCTCCGCACCTCTGGGGTATCGTAGTGGCTGTTCCCCTCAAAAATCTGAAACAGAGAGACAAACACAAAAACAATGATAGCAGATAGCTTCTTTTATTCCCTGCCATTTTTTTACAATTCCAAGTTCAATTTGTGCTCTCAAAAGGAAATTGTTAGACAATTCTGTGGCCTGTTCGACTAGTAGAAGCTTATTTTGAGTCTGTTTTTCAGCACTGTAGGATCTTACTGCCTTCTAGCTTTAAGAGGAGCATGTTCGAAGTATCATTGCATGTCCAAAAGTTTGTGTGAAAGCCAAAGCTGTCTGAGATACAAAACGTTGACTGATAGGTTTTACTCCATGTTTGCCTGATGAGTGTGAAATCTGTCAGAGTGGGTGCACTGACAGCACTGAGGATGAGTATCTTAAAACAATGAAGAACGCTGCAGAGGAAGTAAAATTTGTCATCTCACCACACCACCATTCAAGTCTAATTGAAAAACAGCAGCGGAAAAGTGAGCCTGTCTCTCCACAGTCATAAACCACTTCTAATCAGCATTGTTTCCCCGCACAGTATGACATGTGTCATAAAAATAACAACAGAGACTGCGTTTCCTTTGATTTTCAAGTAAATTTTTGAGGCGGCTTGCAGCAGCCCCTGGCAAAACACAAGATTTATTACAAGCTGAAAACTGACTCGACTCCTCCACGAAAGCTCTGAAAATATGGGCTGTGAACGTTGTGATATTGGTTTCATTAATTAGAATTTATCCTCTGTCTTCACTGCTTTTTGGAATTTAAAGAAAGTATCATAAGCTGAATTTCCCAGGATGCTCATTTAACAAGACAGGCAGATGAGAGAGAACAGGATTTTAGCATCAGGAGGAAAGCCAGACACTCAGTAGTGCTATTAAAGCGCTTTAAGACACAGTCTCAGAAAGGAGGACAGAGTTTAAAGTGCCCCGTCTCTCTGTGCGTTTGACTGCCAGCCGTGTTGAGTGGTGATGCAGGAAAGACATTTTTAATTAACACCCATGAGAGACAAATAGAGGATGAGTGAACAAGAGGATGAGACACAGAGCAACGCAGAGAAAGAGAGAACAGCGAAAGACAGAACCAGGGAGAATGAGGGGTGAGGTGATTAAATTGAATTATTATCAGAGCTGGGACTGTAATAAAAAAGGGTTTTTCGCTGGAAATGACAAGACTGGGAGAAAGGGAGAGAGACAGAGGCAGAGAGGGGAAGAAAGAGATGGAGAGTGAGGAGAGGTTGAGTTGAAAGACAGCTATAAATAAACTACAAATGAGGGAGAGCTGACAGAGACAATCAGAGAGAGGAGAGTACATATGTTTGTGTCAGAAAGACAGAGATGGAGTGTGTGTGTGTGTGTGTGTGTGTGTGTGTGTGTGTGTGTGTGTGTGTGTGTGTGAGTATTCTCTTTTTCTACCTTTGCAAACCCAGTCTTGCTGTCGATGATATACGTCCATTCTTTGCCCGTCAAGCTGTGTGCCAGTTTGTACTTCCTGACAAATGCTCTGTTCTCAGCACTGGTGCTCCCCTCCAGCCCTCTTGCACCCTGGGTAATAATGCCACGCACCATTTTGGGCACCCCAAGGTCCACCTGCAATACAATCCAACAATGTTATCATTATAGTAGCAGCGCAGAAGCTGGGTATTTCTCATTTCCCTTTCACACTTGTGGCTCCTCAGACTGTGTCTGCAGCTTGTGTGACTGATCAGGGCTGGACTTTCATTACAAAAAACTTGGATATGATTCATCGCAACATTTTCATTATTTATTAGCTGACTTAGATTAGAAACTGAAGATAGATGGATAGATAGAAGCCCGTCCGTAAGTCATTTGGAATTTTTGCAGTTTGTCGAATATATTTTTTTCCTTGAATGTTTTTAATCCTTATCATCAACTTTAAATTCTCTAAATTGACATACGCAACCACTCGGACTGGAATTTCCTAGTTTTCCCTAAATTAACCTGAACGAATAGTGGTTATTGCTTCAAAATGAATGTAATTTTGATACAGTTTGTTCAAAAACTCACCCCCAAAGAGCATTGAGAATGACAGAAATTAAAACAGAACCTAGACAACGGCTAGATGTTACATAATGTTTGTCTCTGTCCTGGAAAAACAGGATAAAAAAAGACAGACTGAGATTTAATGAGGCACCAACAGGCAATATTATCCCCCCTGATGCAAGACAAGGCAAGACAATACGCCCCACAAGTAGCTCCTAAATCCTAAATACAAGCTCCTTTGTAATGGAAAACAAGTTGCGTTGGAAACAAGATCACTCATTAAGGGGAAAAGGTGACATACCTGTAGCCATTCCTCTCCAACTATGGGTTGTGTCGGGTTTGGAAACCAGCCTGAGCGGCTGGCGACTAGTCTGGCTGCCCCTGTGGAGCCGTGGATGTCCCTCATGGACGAAGCAGTGATCTGGGAGTCGGGTATCAGCCCAGACAACATGCCCTGTAACTCTGAGCAAGGAGCATCTGAAAGGAAAACACATAGGGAAAAGTCAAACTCTGTTACTGTTGGGCAATTTGTGAGTTGTTTTGTTTTTGTGGACCATTTTTGTGCATTTTTTTTGTCTTAAGTGACAACATTAAATGTTCAAACTGTGAAGTTTACCTAGCAATCTGTTACTGCCTTTAAAACATATGATAGTTAATACATTTTTAATACATTTTCTCATCTTGCAAAGTGAAACACCACAAAGCTTTGAGGAGAAAACTCACACACATAAAAAAGGGATGTATAGAGTGAGTGAGGAGGTTTGGAAGTTTGTGGAAGAAGTAAAAGAATTTCAGGGGGTAGACACTTCATCCACAAGTATGTAACATGAATTTTTCTGTTTTATTTTTAATCTAACCTGAAACTCAGTCTGGTTAAATAATACCATTCGTTACTTAACATTTTGTGATTCAAAAACATCTCATGGGTGAATGCAGCTTTAAGGTCAGGAACAATTTGGCGTCATCGCTTGATCTCATTTAGGAGTAAAACTCTTTGTTTCTGACATGAATTGTTAAACAATGACTGTTATGTTGCACTCTGCTGCTTTTCTTCAACCCATTTCATTAATTTCTCTTCCCGCTGCTGCTTCTGCTGCAAAGTTGATGCATAACTTTCACTGAGCTACCAAAAGGGGATTCTTCATGGGGAATTGAGCCAGCAAACTCCCAAATGTAGGAAGTAAATGAAAGCATGATGCAGATCAAAGACGCGCTGCTTATGATGCCGAAAAATGTGTTTTAGCCTAACAAGCCTCAGCGTATGTTATTGAAATAAATAATGATAGAAAACAAAGGGAACAAAACAGCAATCATTTTTATCTGGAATAAGTGAGAGATGAAGAAATGACAGAAGAAAAGGAAGGAGAGGGGAGGAAGAGAAGTTAACAGACAAAAGAGGAGATCAAGAGATAGACCAAAAGGTCGAACACAGAGATGGTCTAAGGGGAAAGGGAGTGTATAGAAAGGGTGGGAAAGATAAAGAGAGAGTGTTGAAAGGAAGGAGAGAGAGCAGATTGACAGTGAGGGGTGACGGTGATTGATAGTGACATTCTTCAGGTCCACATGGGGATGAATGTTTAATGCCGTGACGTTTTCAGCCGTGCCTCACTTTGGTTAATAATGAATCAACAACAAGCAACAACAACAAGCCGAGCACAGCTAAATGAGCTCCCTCAAGTTTTGTAATAGATGTGAAAACTGATTAGCAAATAAAAGTACATATTATAAAATTGTTTATTCAAACTTGGTTATTTTTGCATCTATCCAGAGCAGCAGTTGCACTCCAGCAGATTTTTCTTATACAGGGGAGCTGTGGGAGTCGATTAGAATATCATCTCTGGAGAGGACAGCAGCAGAAAAATACCTATCACACAGCAGCAGGAGAGCCCTTAAAGCTCCCTCTCCCTCAACACACACACATATGCATACACAAAAACACACATATGGGGACTAACACACATGCATTCTGATACACACAGCAGCACGGAGTTAAATAATCGCAGTAAAAAGGCTGAAACGCACACATGCTTGGATGTTGAAGCCCACACAAGCGCTCACACACTCCCACAGTGCTTTTACCGATAACAGGATCTTAAAAAAGCTGTAAAGTAGACCACTGAGGCTCTACCTTTCCCGCACTCACGCACACACACACTCACACGTACAGTTTTACAAACACGCACGCTTATCATCTGGTGGGAAAAACGATAAAGGTGCTAAAAATAAGTGATTGATAGGTGCTGCAGGGCTGAAATAAAATGAGATTAAGGGAGGAGAGAAAGACGAATGGAGGGACAGCGGGTTGAACAAGGCAGGGACTGAGAAGATTTAAGGCAAGGCAAAAACCGAGGAGAGGAACGAGAGACAGCAGGAGAAAAGTGGGAATGGAAGCTGTCAGCGGAAGGACAGAGGAACGAGCAGAGAGGAAGGAAGAAAAAACAGAGCGACAATGAAGAAGGATAGGTAGAAAGAGGGGAAAAAGTAGAGGGAGAGACATAAAAGTGTGATTTAAGTTAATGACATGTCACTGACTGACTGCTTTATGTCTGCCTTTATAGGCCTGTGTAGGGCATTATCACATTCCCCCTGGCAGTGTGTTGGGGTGTGTGCTTGTCAATATGTCTATGTGCAACAGAGAAAAAAATAAAAATAAATTATACTGCATAGCTATTATCTGCTGTGTTTAGATATAAAGTTTTCTCTGCAGTGTTTTTTCCCCTCAGCTAACCTCTAAACTGACAAAACCTGTCCATCAGATGAAACATAAACTGTCAAGATTTTGCATATAAAGACAGTTTTTTCTCAGTTTGGTGATGGATTGCAGACATTACAAGGCAGCAGAGATGGGCAATACCTAAGGAAAAAGAAATAGCCAAGGGATGTGTTGAATTGGTTCTCAGTGGTGAAGTATAGTGAGAAAAGAAGGGTGATATATAATGCAATTTCAGGTGTTACAACAGGGTAAAAAATAGCCAATTGGTGGGCAAGAACATGGGTAAAGACACCTGATATATACCTCATCCTTGTCTCTTTTGCTTGCTCTGACTCTCCCTACACTACACACACAGGGACACATACACCCCTGGACAGTATCATATTGTTATGGTGTGATTGTGATTTGTGTGGGTGCTGAAATAGCCCTCCTAGATAAGAGCATATCTGTCCCTCTCAATGGCAACTACTATGGCTGCACGGAGAAGCCCTAACCTAATAATGATACAGTGAAGCTAGGACACACACACATGTGCACACTCAAATGGATTGAAACACTCGCTCTTTTACCATTTCTGACACACACACACACAGAAACACACACACACAAAAACAGAGACAGTCTAATTAAGTTTTATCTATTTATAGTATTGAGCAGATTATACCGGTTGAAATTGTGTTTGTTTGCCAGGGCTGCAGATGAAAGCTGAGAGCCTGTTACTCTCTGATGTTATCACCCACACATCACACTAGTATTATTCTATTAGGACTGAGTGTGTTTCTATTTGTGTGTGTGCGTGTGTGTGTGTGTGTGTGTGTGTGTGTGTGTGTGTGTGTGTGTGTGTGTGGGAGACAAAGAGGCAGGATATGTATATGAAAGAGCAAGGGCAAGGGTGTGAGTGCTCACGAAGGCGGGTTTTTCTGCATGATGTGAATGATAGAGAGGTAGATGACAGAAAGGCAAGGAAAGTATAAGAGAAAGAAGTAGAAGCAGTAGATGGATTGATAAACAAAGGAATTATAAGATTATGTTAAATAAATGTTGAAATGAAAATCTTCTCTTGTTTTTTAAAAATAAAATGTCCAAGGAATCAATTGGTACTTAAACTCAACTCCTGACCCCAAAAAAGTATCACTAGTGGAAGAGTGAAATGTTTTCATGAGGCTCAGTCCCATGACACAATAGGCCAGAAAAAAGTCTGAGAAACTCCACAGAAGAAATCGCTTCATCTATCTTACCCGTGATCTGACAGCCATAAAGCTCGAAGCGCATTGCGATGCCATTCTTCCACGTCTGGGGCCTGATGCGGACAAAGCGGGCCAAGACTGGCTGGGGGATCCGATTGAGAACCACCTCTGTGGCATCAACATTGGCATGAAAAACCTAGAAAAAGAGAAACAAACAAAATTTAGATTTACAGCTTTGGGGCTTTCCTGTGTTTATGTTGTTTTCCTCACACCAACACAGTTTTACTCAGATCTTTGTAGGGCATTTCATGACAACACAGCGAACACAGATCCTCTCAGCTCTTTGCACAAAGTGTGATGTATTTCTTTAAAGCTTTTAGTGAGGGTGCAATGGGCTTATTAACTCCTGATTCTGGTGAGACTCTTTTTCCACATGTTGAGATTTCTGTCTGTAAACTGCTATGTAAACCCCACTTAAATAGTCTAAAAGCCACATAATGGACAGCCTTGAAACTTTTTTGACATTTTGACCATTGAGAATCTTACAGCTAAGAACTGTCCACCCACTTTCGGCATTTCCTCTCTGGACAACTGCACATGTTGACTTTCAGTTTTGCAACTTTATATTTAACCCTTTACAGAGCAAAGAAAAGTGCACACTCTTGCCTCTCAATGAAAAGACAAACACATGATTGATAACTGCTCCCAGACACAACTGTCACACAAAAAAACATCAAAAACACACAATGTCAACACTACTTTACAGCACACTCCGCACCAACGATAGCTACACACTCCACACAAACACACACACAGTCTTAAAACACAGACAGTTAAAAAGGAAATTGAATGCTGGCACACATGGCCAGAAGCACTCTTTTTGTCTCTTGACACTGAGACTTTACATCTCTGTCTTTCTGACAGAGTGTCATGTCTCTCTCTTTCTGTCTATGACTACCATCTCCATCGGCTCACCACAGGAAAACACAGCTGGGCTTCTTTTCTTCTCTCTCTCATTTCATGTTCAATCTCCTCTCTGTCTTTCTGTTTGACATCTCTATCTCCCCCTCTGGCTGCCATGATGATATACTGCTGTAAAAATCTAAGCAGAAAAACATGTCATGTTGTTTCATTAAAGAACCTCAAAGGCTGTTTTGCTGCTGAATCTCAAACTTTTTCTTCATTATGTTTCATTAGTGCTGAAAACACAGCATCCAGTGTTTAATACAGAGAGCAGCAAACCTCTTTCAACAGAGCCGAAGGCCTTGCAATTACTTGCTTGGGTGCCCATGTGTAGATGTTTACTCGTATCAGGAGTGTGTGGAAGTTCATCATATCATCCTGTTCCCGATCCATTAAACAGCAGGGCCCAAAATATGGATGAAAGGGACTTACTGGAAAAGGAGCAGGCTACCGGGCCAGCTGGGAATTGAACTTGTGACCCACTGGATGTACGACAAAGTCAGACCCAGTGAACTCATGCCCTTACAGTCCCCTTAATTCCACAAACTGTGACCGGTTAAATGATGGAAAAATGCCGAAAGGCCCCAAAAGACTTAATGGGAATGTGGTAGCAACTGTAATTACAAGTGTATGTGTGTGCCCTGGTGTGTCAGTGTGTAAAAGTGTAATTATGAAGTCTCACTCTAAGGGGCTGGGGGCTGGTGGGCCCTTTCTGATTTCCCTTGGTGCAGGCTGGAACATTCCCTCACAAAATCTGTGCACAGTCCACACAAACACACACAGAATCTTTGATCTTTGATTCTGTGTGTGCATGTTTGTGTGAACGTCTAACCTAGTGTCTGTCATTTACCAGTTCTTGAATTGTATGTTTGTGTCTTCCCAATTTTCTTGTACATACACAAGTTCCATGACATCAATCCAATCTTCATGTTTTTTCTATTTCTCAGTTTTAGAAGAGTTGCCGCATGGAGCTGACATTTCTTTTTAGCTTTTGCCTGATGAAAACCTCTGAGTTGTACAACTTATGTTTTACCATCTATCCAGTAATATTTTAATAGTTAGGTAAATGTTTCAAAAACACTAGAGGAGCTCAAAACCACATAGAGAATTCTTGTTACCTCTATGACAAGTCTCAGGAAGTTGCCTTAAATATTCAGAACCAATGCCAAGTTGGCCCACTGTCAACATACAAGTACGTCTTTTTACATTATGCATGGAGTGGAGTTTGCACAGCTGTGGTACTTTATCCACAGTTTTAACCTTACTGTTCAATTTTATCAACCTATGTTGGAACAATCAAGAAGAAAAAAATAACTGCATGTAAGTTATTTATCAGCATGTGTTTAACAGCTGCAGGTGAAAGATACAAGAATAAACATTATGGTTTGCATTTGTGTTGCAGTACTCAATTTGAACCAGAGTCTTGGACCTGCACTTGAGCATCTATGACTCAGACTTCAACTCAAGACACAAGCATCGACGGCACTCAGACTTGGAAGATTAGGGGATAGAAATCCATGCAAAGCCCTAATAATTTATCAAGTTTCGCACAAGGACCAGCACATGTTTTCACTTACAGAAAAAGACAGTTGACATCTGTTCTGGATGCAACCAGAAAAGTTTGTGAGTCTCATGGACTGTTACTGTTACCAAGCAACTAGATAGTAAAAGTGGTAAAAGATTTCTGGTTCTGATTAAAAGCTGGTGGATTGCATCTCCATTTGATTTTTCAGACACCTGCAATGATCCCATAATTATAGAATCATAAACAAGAGCCAAAATAGCGACTATACACATACCCAGTGACCGTTAGGTAGACCATTCCTGGCCTCACCTCTAATTATTCAATTGTATTCGTACAGATTTACGCATACAGAGTGTTGTTACAGTTCAAACTCATAGGTGTGGGAACTAAGCTGAATTTTCTTACTTGCAAACAAACCTTTTAAAACTGTTGAAATGCAGAGATCCAGTCTTAAGTCCATAACACAGTTGCGATTTCATCACTGCGAGTCAGTGTAAGGGGATACGCAGTGTCTCAGAGGTCTTAGACTCCTTCATTCACTGTTAACAGACTCTTTCTAAAAGGCTTCTGTGGTAATCAGCTAATGGAAGACAACCACAGCACAGCTCGAGCTGTGTGTGAGAGAAAGACAACAGAGGTAAGTCCAGCGTCTGTTCCTGGTGTCAGTTTCCCTTGTGTCTTAGCACAGGTGGAAACATCCGATCATTAAGACACCTGCACAAAACATCCATAAAGCACTGTTTAGCATCTATTCTATAAGAACAATACCAAGAGAGAGAGGTCCTCCATATTCATATGGGGCTTTCATTCAGTGAAGGTCAAAGGTGATAGACACGAAGTGAATGCTGTTTACTCCTTCATTCACACACACACCTGCTCTACTGAATAACAATAATGTGCCATACACAAGGACACACACGCCGTGAATCTGCTCCTGCTTTGTAGTCAGAAGGAGGCTAACCAGGCTTAACATGTAACTACAGAAAGAGAAAAGAGCACAAGGAGGAAAAGGTTCACCTCATGGGATGGAAAAGAACAGGTGTGTCTGTGTTTGTGTCGCTCTGCAGGGTGGCAGTCAGTCAGCCGGTGAGCACCAGTTCAGACATGTTGAATTATTCAAATGTCCGTGCTGTGTGTGTGTTTTGAGTCTTTGTGTGGATAGAGTTATAAAATAGTAAAACAGCCTCCATCTCCTCTAATTTCATCACACAAGGACAAATGCACACACATGGACTTCAGGGAGGAAACCTGTGTTTGGGAGCTAAATCCAGGTGTGTGACAGCAAAGTCCACAAATCCATTGAACCCAACAACACGTCACACTCAAACACTCCCTTTGGTTGTGTTTCCCTTATTTTTTCTCAACTTTTTCCTCTCCATTTGTCACATGCTCTTTTCTCCCTCGATCCTGCTCTCCCTCGCCTCACCTCGGCCCACCCCCCTGCAACCCACCGCCGATTCATTTAATATCCCCTCTCCTGACATTCTTCCAGGCTGTGTTTCTGGGACCTCTGATCTTTCCAGAGGGATTTGTGGTCAACACCCCTGTCTGCTATTCTCATTATTCCTCCTTCATCCATCTATCCCTCTTTCTTTATGTGCTGTTTCCCCTGTGAACACTTCTTTTCTTTCCTCTCTGCCTCCTTCCTCCTCTCTCTTGTTCCCCTATGAACCTCACTCTTCTCCCTTTGGTTTCCAACTCTCTCCCTCCCTCTGCACTACTTTTTCTTTCTATCACTTCAGTGCTTTGCTGGTTGACCTTTTGCTTGTTGTTTTTTTCCCTGGTATTTCTCTTTTACAACTTTCCTACTCTCTCCTCTCATCATCATTCCTCTCAGTCAACCAGCATCTCCCTCCTTTACCTCTCACTCCCCATCCGTCCTTCCCTCCTACAGATTAAGGTGGGAATAGGAGGTTTTGGTCTTGGCTGAAGTCCAGTGTTGTAATGACCACAGAAGAGGAGTCAGAGGGGCTGAATGATGACATTTGTTCCAGATAAGAAAAACACTCCAACTAAAGCAGAGTATGTAACACAGATTCAACTTCCAGAATTTTTCTCTTTTCAGATATTATTGGCTGTGGTTTTGAAGATTACCTTGCCAGAATTTCCTGTGGTGAGATTTCAAAAGAGCAGCAATTCTTCCCATGATCTCCTCAGAAGTTAATCAGAGTCACACTGACTCGTAAATGCTCAACATGTTCATTATTTAAGATCAGAAATACAGTGTGTAAAAGGACCTTGATGCAAAATGTGCATGCACTTTACAGACTGTCAGACAAAATGGAATATAAGCCAATCAGGAAGCAGGCTTGTAACAATGACCCAGAATGTGATATGAAAAAATGTAATGACCCCCAAAATGTAACATCTGGTTGAAGATGTGAGAAAAGTGTTGACCTCTGAATGTAATGAAAAAAAAATGTAATAAAACCCCAAAGTATTAAAACTCTAAAAAAAAGTGGACTGGCCTTAAGGAAACATCATCTCCAACTCTTGAACCTGGATCAATGACTGCATGCCCCCTTGTGCGTAACCTTTCATAACCCACCCCATCCAGCCAATCGTGTACACTGGATCATAAAACCTTTCAAATATCAAAATAAAACCAAACAGCTGCTTGTGCTTTCCAAAAACGAAGCTCAAGAGTGTCCTGTTTCTGCAGAGTTAATTCTGGTGTCTTGTTTGCCCCTGCGTCTTCCACTCTGCCCATCTGTTTGCTTACTCGGGTGCACGTCTTGATTCAGTGCCTGTCATTTGGGAGCCTGTCAGTGCAACGCAGTAATAAATGTTGTATGAACATTACTTCTCCTTCTCCCTCAAACATTCCTGCAAGTTAACATGTATTCCACATGCTCCATCTGGTTCACCGCGAGTCTTAATGACACTATCACAGACATTACAGATGACATAAATCATTATGATGCTGTGTGACATTGGCTCCACCTCTATGGCTCCCAGATGTTTAAAACCACTGTGTGTCTGTGTGTGGATGTTTAAGGGCAGGTTTTCTGCTTTATTAAAAGTAATACACCTGAGAATTAAGCAAACATATATGTGAGATGACACATTTGTCCATGCATACATGTGTTTGCATGTGCACTTGCTGTCAACTGTGATTCATAATTGTGATGACACACGGGTGTCTTTGTGTAAGTGCAGACGGTATGCTAAGCTCATATTTTTCTTTTTTACTATACATGTAGATCACATTAATTCTTGTCCTCCTTTAATGCTCCTTCTCATTAAACACAAATTCAATAATTCTCCTATAGACACACACACACACACATGCAAATACACACACCAAACCAACACCACAGCCGAGCACAGAAAAGTCATTTGTTCAGGCAGCATAAACTTGCCTGTCTAAATCATGATGACTTTCTCAGGAGCATATGGGGGGAGGGAGAACAAATGATGAAGTGCTGACAGGGGCAAAAGAAGAGAGATGGAAAAGAAAGCAAGAGTGGAAGGGATGAGGTGGATGAAGATGTGAGGACTGTGGACAGGGATGGAAGATTAGATGGATGAAGAGACTTTGAAGGACTTAGTGAAGAGGTGAGTGCATGAAAGTGTCAGGTAAAAGGCATGGATGAATGGATAGTTTGGTGCAGGTTCAAGATGTTACATGGACACAAGTTGCATTTCTTGCATTGGTAGGGAGGCTTATATTAAATGAAATCAATAAATCAGCACATTCATACTGCTTTCCTCTGCATTAAAATTAAACAAGGAGACCGCTACATGCATACAAGTGCTCAAGGATCTGCTCTCGATTATAAAAATCATTTCCTCGAGTTATCCTCTGAATGCAGACATGGGATTTCACACACCCAAACTATAAAACGCTCTGCCAGAAGATCTTCTTGGCTGTTGCCTTTGAGTTATTTATACATCCTCCTTGCACACTTTTAGAAAATACAGTCTAACTTGCTTCTAAAAGCAGACAGAGATGACCAGAACTTCAAGTTGAGGCCACCTCAGGTGTGCCATTGTTAGATTTTCGTCAGATTATTCTCATCCTTCTGGTCTTTTCTCAGCTTTCTTTGCTCTTACTTCAATCTCCATCCTCTTTCATTCTGATCCAGAATAGTGAATCAAGTAAAGCAACTGATGGCCCTGGGCAGAACAATCAGATTGCTGCACAGACTGACCCTCCAGGGGGGCAATTCTCGCTCAAAAGACCCATAGCAGTGGGTGCAAGCTGGTGCATGTGTGTGTGTGTTTGGAAGACAAACGAGGGATATTCAACCAGAAGCTGCTGCTGATTTATTCAAAACCCCTCCTCCTCCGACACACTCACACCACATTCATAATCACATGCACGCCCACACAACCCTCTGTGCCTCTCTTAGCATTCAGCTCTGAGGCAGCTTTCCAGGGTTATAGGGGGAATCAAGGGGGATTATGGTTGGTGACACCAACAGCTGACCTGAAAACATCATCATTAATCTGAATGTATTGTTATTAAATCATATCCCCTGGTGTCAGAGGTAGGAGCAGAATATCACTCTTTGACTGATGACATAGCAGACTGAATTTATGCTTGTACTTTGTGTCAGTTGTTTTTTGAAGAAAAGCCCATGTTATCAAAACAGGTCTTCCATTCAAAACTATTTAACTTAAAGAGGGGGGAAGTTTTCCTTAATTTTAAAGGTATAAAGTTAAAATGCTGGATATCCAGCCTAAATCTGTGCAGATTTACAAAGTGCTATTCATATATTGTGGCTTCTTCTGTCTGCTTCTGACTGCTTAACACTGTCTATTTTACAAATAGCACAAGATCTTCACAAGACTTTCTAAAACGGTGAGGTCACCACATACTTATCGCCAAACTGGTTTGTGACTTATTAGTGGGGCAGGCCTCAAACACCAAGGTCGTCCATAAATCTGCCCCTGACTGGCCAGAGGGCTGACCAATCAGAGGTGAGGGGGGCTTGTGGATAAGAGAGCCTTAAAGAAACAACAGCCACAACATTTCGTACAGGTTGAAATAACAGTATCCTGATTTTTTTTTCTTTTTTGAGCTGTAAGTCATGTTAAACTACCAAGGGGGTACCAGAGGGACATTTAGAGCAAAAGAAAACCACAGAACCCCCTTTTTAAGGATTAAACTGGCGCAAGATGCTGGCTTAGAAAATACTATCCACAGGCTTATATGGGTAGTTCAGTGACAAGTCGAGCAAAAATTGGTCATATGAATTCTTCCCTTTTTCATTTGTTTTCCTGGTTTTACAATTAGGCTCAATGTTGGATATTTGGCAGCTGGTACAGCAGCATTTTCTATGTTAATATCATTACCTGCATGCAGAGAGAGTAATGAAGTAAGTAATACTGTATCTTACTACGGCGATTTGTAATATTACCTTAAAATGTTTTGCTGATTATTTGTTATTACATCTTAAACCTAACTGATATCAGGGTAAAATGCAATGCTAACATGCCTGGAAGTGCAGACTCTATGGCGTTATGCTTAGTTCAGGAAGCTTAGTGTGATATTCCCATTTCCATCACTTAGGACTGGCAATGAAATGATCACCATCAGCCCTCTCTTTCTTTTTTCAAATAATAGACTAATGACTCTCTTCTCAGAATCTGAGCTGTTAAAAACGGTAAGGAACACGGCAAACCGAAAATACATCATTATTTTTTTCCACATCTTCCTGTGTTTTTCATAAATCATTTATCTGTGAGATAGCTCAAACTATCAGCCTTATGGTATCTGAAGTCCACAGCGGAACTGGGAGCAGATGGTAAGACTGGATCCCCCTAACCGGATAAAGTATTTGTGCATATGCATGTCAGTGTGTGTGCATGCATTAGTGTTCTTCATGGAGGAATCATAGTTTATGGCACACAGCTAGACGTGGCGTTAGACCGCAGGACAAACATATGTGACCGCTGGAGCAGTGGGAGCACAAGTGTGATGGAAAAAACAGCCACAACCACTGGAACGCTTCTCTGGTTTAATTGAAGTTGCAACCATTTTAAAGACCTGTGGTACTGTCTGCTTCGTTTCTACCCAGCACTCCCAGTCTTCAGCACACTCACCGATGATTCATCATGCTCTAACGCCTCTGAGAGAAGCGGCTCGCAAACCTGTCCAAGCAGGTCCACGTTAGGCAGGAATCTGACCAGTGGGTAACAGAAACCAGATGGGATGTGAAGAGCGTGATGTAAGGTATCACGATGGAGCCTAGAGACGTGTGCTGTTTCTGGCTCGGTCGTAAACCCTTAAATGAAGCCAAGTGAACGGTGGTGGGATGGCTGTAATTGCAGACACCGGTTGGGTTCTGGGCTTGTGGTCAGCTCATGCTGCATATATTCCACCTCATGCTTTTCTCTGCCTCTTCTATGTGGGTGCATGTCGAGGCATGTGTGTCACCGAAGAGAATCCAGACTTTCTCCAGCTGCCCTGATTACTTTGTGGTTGAACTCATGGCACCAATATGTGTGCAAGTGTGTTCCCTGTATGGATTTGAGCCTACCTTGTGGTTCTTGCCATGCCTGTAGATCATCCAGTCTTCTCCATTGGTGCTGACCTCCAGCTTGAAGGTGGTGACATGGTAAGACTTTTGAGTTTCTTTTGAAATGGCGCCTTGAGTGGCGATGCCTGTTAGCACCTTCAAAGTATGGAGGTCCACCTGTTGGTTAGACAAAAGAGAGAAGGTTTTAATAAAAAGTGAATCCATAATAAAAAAGATATTGGAGAAAAAAACTTGTCTATGGCTAGTGATATTTCCAATTCTCAAAACTATTTTACCTTTCAAATTTCCTCTTGCAAAGGGTGTAGAACAATGCATTGACTAAAAACGTCCATAATCACAAAATTATTCACTTAAACTTATGAGCCTCCCTCTCTCACCTTCATTACTTTTCTTTCCCTCCCTCTCTCTCTGTCTCTCTCTCTTTGCAGATCGATAGTAATGACCCGGGGCTCATTTTAATTTCCTCCCATACAATAGCCATAATCACCTCCCTATCCTGATTGTGGATGCTACACTACGTGTTTCGAATGCTGCTAGCCCTGCTGCATTGAACATGGATCCCACTGTGTAATAGATGCAGACTTTACACTCCCTCATTTTGAGGTCCCTCGAGTAGATACACATTTGTGTTGCTCCACAGTGTCCGGAATGAATAAATCAAGCCGAAAAAGTAGCTCTTTAACTAATAATGGAAAGATAAAGGATATTGAATCTCTCGATTTGTAGAGAGCACTCCATGGACCTAATATTTACCATTCTTGGTCTTTACCAAGAACGTAGTACACATTACTCTGTTCCATTTTCCAGCCCTGGGTTTACATGTCCTTTGCGACACAAGGCTATTG
The DNA here is from genome assembly GCA_008086565.1 of Thalassoma bifasciatum. Taxonomy (NCBI): domain Eukaryota; kingdom Metazoa; phylum Chordata; class Actinopteri; order Labriformes; family Labridae; genus Thalassoma; species Thalassoma bifasciatum. The sequence goes on from RPOG01001199.1 coordinate 61,035, forward strand.
ATTGGAGACGCAGGCCTTTGCTTTGGAAAATAAGCTTTTGTGTGGAGGAGAAAAGAGGCTCGGACAAAAAGAGCCTGCAGACAAATAAAGAGCAGCAGATGAGAAAGGGTTTATTGTAAGTTATAACATTTTTTCTCCTCCAATGGAGCTGTTGAAACCTGTAGATTAATCAGAACTTGTGTGTTTGTGTGTGTGTGTGTGTATGTGAGAAAGAGAGAGGGTGCGCATGCTGTGTGTCCCACAGGGGTATAGTACAAAACACGGAGGGAGGTAAAATGCTGCGCTTGTTATCTGTCAGAGAGACAGGTGCTTTAGATTACTTCTAAAACACACACACACACACACACACACACACACACACACAAACACACACACAAAAAAACACACAAACACAAGCCCCTGCACGCTTAGGGCCAGACAGAGATCCACCAAGACAACTAATCGATAGTCCGGAACTGAGGACAGGAACGAATGAGAAGAGGAAGGGTGTGGAGTGAAGGAATAAGAAAGAAGGGGAGAGGGGAAGAAGGGCAGAGAGGGAGGAAGAAGTGAAGGAGGTGAGGAATAAATGAATGAGAGAGAGGGAATGAGAGAAAGAGAGAGAGAGAGAGGGAGAGAGAGGGAGAGAGATGCTAAGTGAGCCTTCCCAAGGCTTCTCATCAATCACTGAGTTGTTAGAATAACGGAGCCACCAGAGCTCACATCATCAATCTGCACCACACCTCACTGGACCAGAGAAGAAACAGAGAATGGAAAAGATCAGAAGAGGAGAAATGTACAGAGTCATGCGGGTTCACTGAACAAGACGCGTCCTGATGCACCCAAAATTTGTTAGTTAAGGCTTCATTGTTTCAGGGAAATGATCTCTAAAGAATGAGCTAAGAGTTTCATAATATGCAGTGTGGCAACAGAGACATGCACGGCATTGCAAAGGAGAGAGCAATGAAGCCAGTGTTCTGCCAGCTATGCAAGCTTGGAAGCTCTTGGTTGTTCTTCAAGCAGGTCTTGGCTAAATCAAAAAGACTAAAGCTTAGCTCAAAAGCAAACTCATTTTGTTACAGAATCAGACCTATCAGCTTTGTAAAAGCTCACTTGAGGAGGTTTGACATGATTCAAAAAACAGAAGTAAACAATAAACTTTAAGTTGTCAGACGTTTACTTCACACATTTACTGGATGTGTGCTTAACCTTTGCATATCTAGCAGAACTACACTTTCCTTGGAGATGGAAAATGAAGTTTTTGAGCACCATAAGGCCTTGGACTTGCATAACAAGGATACTGAGGAGGGGGATTGCTTGGACTTTCTCAAGATGACCATACAACTGGCTAGAGGACATTACAGCCTACAGGTCTTATAATCACACATTTTTTGGGTGAAGAGCAATGCTCAGGTTCAGACTTTTGGTTCTGACACTTCTTCAATGGCTGAATGATTTAGTGGCAAATGGATCTCTCATGTATCTTTTACACTGCATGTTGGAGCTGACTGCCTTGTTTCAGTTGGATAAAATTGTAAGAATAGATCAAAAGTTTATCTATTTAAGTAATCAGGACAGAATGCATTTTCAATAAAAAAAGAAAGAAGGACACAGCAATATATACGCTGCACGACAGACCCCAGAGAGAGATTTAAACCCTACACGTGGCCCTTGAGCCAACATAGCAACACACACATGCTGAGCCGCATGGACCTCACATATCTTTCAAAACACACCCAACTACTGAAACCCAGACACACACACTTAGTTAGACGAGAACCGGGTGCAAGAAGTACGAAGGAGAGGCATGGTGGCATTTATGACAGCTGCTTGTCATGACGGGAACTTGCACACACACTAACACAAATGCACAAAAATACACACAAGCAGGGGCCTTGCTCGCCGTTAGGTGTTAACGAAGGGGAACAGCTGAGAGCCCCTGTGGAACGCAGCCACCTGACCACAACACTGGTGACCAGAGAGAGATGGAACGGCAACACGAGGGAGGCAGAATCTTGATTACAAGCCATCTGTCAGGAAAATTTTATGCTTTCAAATCTGAAATTTAATGAAAGATAGGGGTCATACCAGAGACTGATGAGATAGTATGGCCAACCTGAACCCTCTTCGAAAAAAACAAAAGAACAAATAAATAAATAAATAAATGGAAAGTTATTTTACTAATTCACATCGGGCATATTCTTCAATGTCAGCTCATTCTGAGATGGACCCGGAGAGAGTGAGCAGTCAGCTGCAGTGGAGGTGAGACAGGAAGGAAGCCTGATGAGACTGAGGAGACCTTGGCCTCATGCTAACTCTTGGCCTACGTCCTTTCCTGTGTTTGCTGGCCCACACTTTGGCCACAGCGGAGCACAGACAATCAGAAGCACTGCTTCCATTCCACATCTGTGTGAGGCTGTCTGTGGCTTTGTCTTTGTTCCTGAAAAATAATAAATGTGGTGTGTGTCTGGTTCTTATCACTTGCCGACTCCTATTCCGTAGCCCAAAATAAACATCACAAATCTAATCTCTGGAATAAAAGGGTCCAGGTTCAACAGCCTTAGTAGCCAAATTCTGGTCAGGGCAATTTGGGATAAAGGATCTTGATGTCTTACAACTTGTTCGACCACAACATGACACCAATAACTAAAATCCCACATATTTTAAAAAGCTTATCAATAAAGAGAAAAGCAGAACCCGTGGTCAGTCTTTGCAAGCTACTGTACAAGAAGTTTACACTCAGTCAGATAATGTGCTGCTTACAGGAGGCATCTCTCTGAAGAGTGCCTCGCAGGCTGGTTTGAATCCATTTCTGGCTGAGCTTATGTATGAACCTCACACCGCCTTTTCCCTCTCACCCAGACAGCCTCATAACTCAGCCTCAGCACAGGGATGGCACAAAGTTGGCACTGTGATGGAATACAGGAAACAATGCCTTACCCAGGCATGTAGCTGTTAAACCTTGATATCACTACACCTCCCACTCGCTCGCTCTCACTCACTCTCTCTCTCCCACACATATACACATTGAGTGCCACAAATATAGCTGTGGTAGAGTTATTATGTGTGACTTGTCAACACAAGAAAAGGGATGCTATAAAAATAAGAATGCGGGCAGCTTTTAGGTGAGGCTGAGTAAACTTACGCGAGAGGGGGATATGTTTTTGAGATTAGGGTCTTGGATTTGTGCTTTCTATTTACAGATTATACATAAAAATATACCATCTGTACTCAGGGATCTGGATTTTCACCATGGTCTGTCCTTTCGTCGATTTATAGACTGAAAAATACAGACTAATGACGTGTCAGCTGGGTTTGATACATGCAGGAAAACTGTGAGGACCAAAAGCTCAAATCCCGTTTGACAATAATTCATTTATCTCAATTAACAGATATCTTTATGTGAGTTCTGCTGACAAAGGTGGAAAGTTCAGACTCGAGTTGCAGATTTTCCAGCCTCTTTGTTGGTGGTGACATTTCTCATGTTCTTGGAGAGAAGATCTATTCAACATTTACAGTTTCTTTTTTTCTACTTTATGAAAACCAAGTCAATGATCATACATATTCCTATTTGTGCCCGATTGAAGCTACTGTTGAACTGAGACCTGCCTGAAATAAAGGAACTAATGCTCCTCTGAGAGATGTAATGGATTTTAAAGAGAATATGGTCTTAAAGTCTGTCAATCCTAACCTCAGTTATTGAAGAGTTGGCATGGCTACTAGAGACATATCTTGCACAGCATTGTCAGATTATGACAAACAGGACTGATAAAGACTCAGGTGAGTAAATATGTTTTGAGGACACACCAGACTACAAATGTGCTAGTTACATTTCAGGGAAACATCTTTTTTATCAGGCCCTGTTTTCTAAATTCATAGTAGAAACAAGCTGTTACCTGTATGTACTCCCTGTTGCTGTCTTTGTTTGGCGTCCATCCATTATCGTTGTAATTGAGTCGAGCCTGTCGGGGCAGCCAGTGTTCATCATAGAAACTCGATGAGGCCGTGATCTGGTCGTCTGTGATCTTTCCCGACTCCATCCCAAAAGGATTACTGCAATGGAATGCTACAAGAGGGTAACAAGAGAAAAAAGGAATCAACACCTGCAATTTTGCTTCGTTCACAAATTTTAGAATTAAAGTTTTACACTTACTTTCACTGACTTCCTTATGTGTCATGTTATACCGCGCTGAGAAGCCGTCTTTTGCCACAGCCATGTCAGTGTGAAAAGAAAGAGCAAGAATCCCTGTGGATGATTGGATCTCTGGAGGAAACCTGGTCCCACAGTATCGACCAATCAGAGGGCCAACTGTAGATTAGGAAAAGTATTGAAGTAAACTCCTGTCTCTTACTCTTTTCTCATATTTACAGCTTTGTTTTTTTTACTTGACCTATGATAAAGGGCTCTCTATGTTTATGTTACAAGAATGTCATCCCATCCAGGTGTCAAAATGTTGCATTGGGTTTTCATTCTGTTACAAATCCCTTCATCCCATCATCCTCACATTTGTCTCTCTTTCTCCCCGCCTTTGTTAGTTTCATTGTATTTTTCCCCTCATCCATATCTCTGATTCCCTCCTCCGCTGACAGCTGCTCATCACTCCACCCTCTCATGTCATCACCTTTCTATCCTCCATTTGTCCATTCTATCCCTAGTGGTGGAGTGGTTTTACAGTGTGTAGCCGTACATACATTATCTGCCTGTGAGTAAATCCACAGATCTAAGTGATTCCTCCTCTGTCTTCCTCTCTGATTCCACAACTTGTACATGTCAACACAAACAGATGAGTGTGATTAAGGACCCCCAGGGTGTGTAAGAGTGTGAGTGTGTTTGTGTGAAGTGCCGGTTGCACTGATAGTAGACTTATGCTGCTCTCTGACTCCTCTCTAGCACTAACAGTTACACACATGAAGAGGCCTGTGGAGGAAGAAGACGAGAAAATAGCCAACAATCGATCAGTGGTATTGATTTTTTTCTTCCTTTCTGGAACAGGTGGATGTTTGAAATAGGGCTCTAGAGCAAATAACAGTAATAACTCTTTACTGAGTGGTGATGGAAAAGGAAGAGGAGAGATGAGAATAGGAGAAGAGAAGTCTCACTGACTATGTTTGTGAATTCAATTTGGTATGAGTCCAAGCTCTGCATAGCAACAAAGATAAGGCCACACCAAAGCAGGAGTGAAGTTCAGGCACCAGTTTTGTGTGGCTGGAAAACTGTGTTCCCAGAGCACAGGGGTGGTCCAGGTCCAGGTCCAGGCCAAGACCATGGTTCAAACAAAATCTTGACCCTTTGCAGCAAGCAATTCTCTACTCTTCCTTTTCAGTTTCTCCATCTATTTACTGTCCTAACCTCTTAGCAAAAGGTCTAACAGCCCAAAAAATTGAATTGAAGAAGTGCTCACATAAGGTTGGCTGCATAAGCCAAGCCAAGGAAATCCCATTAGGGCCCATTTTTATAAATAAAGATATTCAACTGTCTAATTGTATGGCAGTGTTAAACATGTCAGTTTAAAAAAAGGGTCTCTATTGTAGATAATTTCTCAATTCCCAAAACCAGTAAAGGGGTTAAAACTTTTATAACTGAGCGTGAGGGTGTTACAGTAGCTGTTGGTCGAGTGAAAAGGTTATTGTCCTCTTTGAATGAGTATCAAGAGGTCATTTGGTGTCAGTATTTTCAACATGACCCCAAGCGTCAGTCGGCTTTATAACACTGCTTTAGAAACCAGTGCGTAAAGTCCCTGACTCACGTTTTTTGAAAAACGTGGTTGAGCTCACTTCTCCAGTTTTTTATCTTCTGTTTCTGCACTGTCCTTTTTTTTCTTGAATAAATAAATTCTTAACTCCCTCTCCTTTAACCTCTCCTCTCTCTTGTGACCACCTTTGACCTCATATGGGGTCTCCCTTCCTGCTCAGGGTGAATCCAAGTCCTTCACCTCTCAAGCTTATCCTGCACAGTTCCTTCCCTTTCAACCTCCTCCCACTCCAGTTCACTCTCCTTCTCTTTTCTTTCATCCTGTTATCTTGCTTGTATTCTCTCCCCGTCACCGAGAAGACACCTTTCATCCTCTCTTGCTCTTACAGCCCAGTTTTCTTTTTCTAGCGATCTTTATTTCCTCTTTTACTAAAGACTGAAGAAGACAGTATATCATAATTAATGTTTTTTTTAATCTAATTTTCTGTACAGCTGACTACAGGAAAAATGCCCCAACAAAAAGAGAAGATAAATGGAATTTAAGGCTGATATGTTCAGACTTCCTGATCCCCGACCCTGTGTTTTCCTGCCTACCAATAGGTGACTCAAGCCTTCCTCAAGGCTGGATGTACTATCTTTGCCAACTTCCCTCATCCTCTCATGGACTCCAGCCATATTTAAGCGGGGCATGTTAAGGAAATGTTTCTGGATGTAGACTGGTGGGAAAGGGTCAGCACTTTTGGAGAATAGACACTTCATATTGACCCAAATATGAGAGAGACTATTTTCTTAAGAAAACACAACCAGGAACATGGGGATATCCTTAAATTTTAGACTCAATAGGAGCACAGATGGCCTAGCAGTCTAGGCCCCCCATGAGGTGCACCCTCGGGCGGATGGCCAGGGTTCGAGTCCAGCCCACTCCCCACTCTTGTCCCCTTTCCTACTCTATCCCCTGTCTCATTACAGGCATGAAAAGTTCATTTCAAACAATCGGTCTTTAAAAGGGGGAATCTTTTCATAATTAGCTTGTTCTATATTGAAGCAAGCTCAGTACCCTGTAGACTTTCCAAGTGGCCAAAAAAAGCCTTAACCTCTTCTTGTTTTTTATTTCTATGAAAAGAATTGTGTCAAGACTTTGTGTTTTTTTCTCCTCTGCTCTACTTCTATTTGCTCTTTTTCTCACACCATCTCTGACCATCATGGCTTTTCTCCTCGGGCTGTACACGCTCACATTACAATTAAAAGGAAAGGAATCACTTTCCTCTTACTTTTGCTTCAAATGCAGCATAGGTTATTAAACCAACCTCTTAAGTATGTAAAGCTACCAAAAGCATTATCAAAAAAACTCAAATGGCACACTTCAAAATACAATGGAAAATATAGTATTCTAAAATGAACCTCCTTCCTGTTTCAGCTCCTCTTGCTGGACTTTTTTAAAATCAACCCATTTCTCTCTCCTCCCAGTCGTCTTCCTGAGGGCACACCAGAGGTCTCCTGACCTTCATTTATTCATCTCAACATCTTCTTCCTTTGTTCCAGTCTTCCCAGCAGTAGAGGACTTCTCTCTGCCCTTCCACGGCTCATCTTTTCTTTTTACGGTTTCCAGCCCTTTAAACCGGATCCAAGGTCTTTGTGCCTCAGATTCATCCTTCTAAGCTTTTCCAGTTCTCCTAGCAGCTAGACCAGAAATATCCTAACCCTCTGCCGTTCCTCCTCTCACCTCCCTTCTTTTCTCCCTCCTCAGCTGCTCTTTTTTGTGTTTTCCCCTTGAAAACTTATGTTGTTTCTCCACAGTGGGTGCCAGCATCCTGCCTGTAAGCTTTGCTTTCATCTACCAACGCATAGCTACTAAAATAGTTGCTGCTCCACCTCAGTCAATAATGATGTAGGCAGGGCAGAAATCACAATATTTCAACTTTGCTCAGAGTATTGACTCATGAAGAGGCTGAATGATTGTACCACATCTCTGTCAGGATCATCATCATCAACACTTTAGCTAAAAATTCATTGTCTATGAGTGAAGGAAACACGTCCATTCTGCATGCCTCACCTCCTGGGAGCCCATCCCACACTTCCAGCCAGTCATATTTGCAGTCGCCCTCACTCCCTGGAAGGGGGTCGTTCTCCAGGTCAAAAGTGAGGAAGGTGAGCGTGACATCCATGCTAGGGGGCACGATGATGATGAAGGAACACTCCAGGTTATGGGGGTATTTGTCAGGGAAGCCTGGGGACTCAATGAGACCCGTGGGACTGGTGAAGTTACGGGAACAGTCTGATCCTGTGAGGGGGAAAAAAGAGACAAAGTGTGGATTAAGAGACGGGTGAAATAGAACAGAAAACCAGATTTATAACAGTCTGACATTGATAGAGTGTGACCTCATAAGTCTGTGACCTCTCAGAAACTATAAAAAAAACCTTGATCTGAAAAAATATTCAAAGAGTGTAGACTGGGGGATTAAACTTCAAACCAGGAAAAACTCTATTCAGTACAGACACTCGACAGTGATGTTTAAGAGAAGGGTGCTTTCAAACTCACAGCAAATGGAACAATTACTCATTCAGTTTCCTCGACTAGATAAAAGCCTGGGTGTGTGAGATTAACTCTGACTTTACAATGAATACTTAAAATGCTGAAAATGTAACTTAACCTGAATAGAACTTGGAGTGATATGACTAAAATTTTTGTGAGGGAAGTATAAAATTACTGATATGCAGCTGGTTTCTTAGTTTCATGGAAATGAGAGATTTCTGCCGGCAGACTGTTCAAGAGGTAAAATGGTTACCTTTTCATTGTTTTTTCTAGGAAAACTTTGTCACTCATGACAGAAACATGCATACATTTTTGGTAAAAAAAAAAAAACCTGTATCCTTAAAAGACACAGTCCCTCTTTGAGTATTGAATACTCAATAAGATACCCATCCCATCATGCCCTCATATTAACACTCTACTGATAAGCTACAGAGTGTATTACATGGTTACAGATGGGCAGTACATCACTAGGGTTATCAAGAGGGCATTTACCCTCTGGGGGTGGAATTATATGGTTTTTCAGGACTGATACCAAGGCAACTATTTACGGGGTCATGAGGGCTATTACTGATATTTGGATCCAGTATCTGGAGGGAACCAAAAGGGGAATTTTGTTTGTGGAATTCTACAACTCCAAAACAAGGCTTTCATTGAATGCTTTAACCAAATGTTAAACAAAACTAAAATCCAGCACCAAAAACAGAAATGTTGAGGTAGCCAGCAACATTATCAGTACAGTTATAGCACACAGTCAAGTATTGTCTGGCCAATCAGATTGCTTTGAGATAGTTTAATGAAATAAATTCAGACCCATAAGGGTGTAGGACCATAGTGTAGCACTTTCAATTCTATTAATTTTATCTATGAGCATAACAAATCCCTTGGTACAAATAATCAGCAGAATGCCAAATATCAGCCTTGATAATCCGTCAAGGTTGGCAATTATTCGATTACCTTCACTGATGTTTCATAAATTTAGACCCACGACATATCAAGGAAGGTTAGCATCAACCCTTAATCCAGTTTCCACCATTCATCATAACCACAAGCTGTACCACTGTGGTACAACACAGCCTATATAGCTTTGCTGCAGCGTCCTAAGACCTAGCCTCACCTACCATATGGCCCTATAACGGCAGAGCCTGAAAGAAGGGCCTGTTTGGGCAAGAGCTCACCTCATATATGCTAGAACTGAGGTAGGGTGAAGTGCAAAACAGAGCATGACGGTCAGCAAGTGCAATGATTTGTGATATTTACATGAAATAGGTGCCAGCCAGACTCTGTTGATAGTATCATGACCGGGTGGTCAAACAGTTATGAGAAGCTTTAGCTATTATCATAAGAGAACACAATCTCTCTCTCTCTTTCTCTCACACACAGACACACACACAATGCACAGACACACACACAGAGTGATCAGGGGGTAATCTGGGGCTCTTCATATCTGAACAACAGTAATACCCTCTCTATTAATACTCTCACACACACACAACTGTGGGTTACAGAGGGGATACGGTAAAAGCAACTGGGCTTCCAGTCTAACCAGCCATGTATGACCAAATACCCAGACAGAGATACACACACACACACACACACACACACACAAACACACGCACACACACACACTGTCTAAGCCTCTTATGGTAACCCATTTCCCTCCAGTCTGTTTGGGTGTCTGCTATTGTGCTTGCGTGCTTGCATGAGTAAATGAGGAGAAAGTGAGTGCAGTGCAATGAGAGTGTGTATCCTAGCATACAATGTGCAGTTAAAAATATGGGTGAATATATTAAAGTTACATGTACAGTTGTGACTGTGAGAAACTGTTTACATCAAACATACTTGATCCCCATCTTTTCAAACTATGGGTGTGTGTGTCACTCTCTACAGATGAGGAAAATTAAATTAAATGTATAATATCAAAGGGTGTCCAGAACACATTATGAAAAGAAATATTTCATCCAACAAAAAAGCTGGATTCATTTGTAAATAATAATGACCTAGAAGTGTTGATAACAGATGATCTTCAAAAGTGCTACACATCTGCAGAGAAAAAAATACATTGCTGAAAACAATGGAAGTCTTCACACACATGTAGTTCAAAACCTTTTTTTCTCTTAAAGGGATAAAAAAGATCAAGATTCCCAAAACAGGTTTCAGCTTATAAAGTGGTGATGAATGTGCACATCCCACTTTTTACGGTAAATACGGTAACCTTGTCTGATAATATAAGAACAACTTTAATTCTTAGATGCAAAAACACTTGTACAGTGCATGGTCATGTTATTCATGCACTGTTTTATGTATTACTGTCACTTAATCCACAATTGTTTGACTAAATATGCATTTTTTTCTGTCTTTTCAGAAATTATATCATATTTGAAATTTCCCTTACATGAAAAAAAAGTATTTTTTATTACATTAACACAGAAAGTGGCCCCTGTGTTAATAAAAGTTAACCTTATCTTATTTTAGATTTATTTTCATTGTAACTTCTTTTGTTTTTGTTTTCTTAAATTTCAGATTAGCGTATATATCGAAAAAGTATTTCTTTGCTTCGAATACAAATTACTTTGGTTCAGACCGCTGTCAGTAATGACCATTGTTCTGCAGTTAACTGTATTAGTTTGGAAAATAATCTCCATGGAAACTGTGAATTTAGACCAGCACGAGTACAGAGGAAGTCGGTTGGTGGGCTGTAAGAAGCTGTGAAACACAGGCAGACTTTTGTCCTTTGTTTGTTTTCAATCTCTGCAACTTTTTTCTAAAATTAGCTCAAGTTGACTCACAACTTTTCTGATACAGCTTGTCAGCAGTATAATTTGATTGATTTATGCTGACTGTGTTACAAATTAGTTTTGACACATGACTAAAATCAAAGCAGGCTCAATTCCCCTCCACAGCTCTTCGGCTGATTTATCAAAATGCCTCAAAACCATCTTTTTCTGCAGCAACATCTATTTTAAGTGCCAACCAGATTGTCCGTTTCCTTGTTTTTCTGTCCCACTTTCTAGCTTGATTTGCTTGTTATTGTGACCTTCTCCCTCGTGCACTGACCTCAGATGCAACCAACACACACGCACACTGACACACACTGTCTCTCACGGGGTTCCCCTTGCGTCTGGCCCCCCTGCAGAGTCAGTCACTGGATCGCGCCAGTCTGCGTGACTATGAGCATGTGTGTGTGAGAGAGTGTGTAGCATGAACGCCTGACCAGTTCTGTTGCCGGCAGCGATTTTATTCCATTCTCATTACTTCATGTTCATGAACAGCACAAAAACACTTCTGCCCTCCTTTCTCCTGTCTATCCTTTTCAGGACTGTTCCTTCTCACACTGTCTTACCCAGTCAACACCTTGTCCTGTCCTTAATTCCTCAAATACAACAACAAAAGAAAAAACATCTCTATATTCATATGTCCGAGCTTTGTTTGAAACCTAAAGCTCCCAGTTATCTATGTCCATCTGTCTGATTTCCAGGACTTCTCTTTTGTCCAGCTCAACTTCAACCTCATTCATTTCTCCTTCCCTTTCTTCCCTTTTATTCTCCAGTCTTTCTTCTGCCCTCCTCCCCTGCTGTTCTTTCTTTACCATCTTCCAGTACATCTTTCCTTTCTCCACACTTCTATTATTCCTAATTCCCTCCCACTGTCTCATTTCCTATTCTTTTCTCACCTCACTTCCCATCTGTCTGTAGTGGATATGTTCAAAGGAAACACGTGTTTGACTATGGGGCAAGGTTAGAGGTAGTGTATGAGTAAGAATGAGTGTTTGTGTGTGAGTGTTGCTGGGTAGATCTGGCACTGGTGTTTATGGCTCACTGGTCTGGTAGACATGGCTAAGTCTGTCAGTGTGTGTGTGTGTGTTGGTCTGTGTGTGTTGGTGTGTGACTATATGCTAAGCTGGCATGGAAACACTTTTGCCCATTGCACATTTTCCTGTCACTGCAAATTCCAAAATGTGTGTTTGAGGTAAACTGGCCTTCAGATATCTCAGTGAAGAGAAATGATGTCTTCTTCAGTCTTGAGTAAGATCTACTTTTTTCTGTCTCCTCTGTATTAGATACAAACAAATGTAGATATAAGCTCCCATGCAGACGACACTGACAGACATTCTCACATATACATGTCCACAAACAGCTCAAAAGTTCCAGCAAAAGCAAAGCCTTTGTGATTGAATCACAGCAGGAATCTCTCAATAATACACTCTCTTTCAGATCAATTTACCACTGACAGATGAGACCAAACTGCAATCAGTCAGTTACCACTTTGTATTTCCCTTTATGCAATTTGCTAAAAGCTGTAAACTAGCTTATTATGATTCATTTAAAGAAATACTTTCTGCTCCTCTAATAGCTTTGTTACGTAGGTGGAATTGAGGCAACTTTGAACACTTTCTGTATGTTGTGACTCTAAACTTTCTTTTATTTTTTGCACTTAAAAAAAATGAAGAACTTGATGTTTCAGATGATTTTGTAGGCATAGCTTTGCTGCTTATTTTTCTTGGAGATATACAACAAAGAAATTATTTCTTCAAAGATCTGTAATTCATATTCTTTCTGCCCCCCCCCATTGTTGTTTTGTTGATGCTCTCATTTTCTGTGGTAGGTCAGAAACGGTCATCAGTATTGATTTATTTCTGTTGTACAACCAGTTGAAAACTCCTCACCAGGGGAATGAGACAGTAGGTCTTAGGCATGGACAGGCAATGATTGGAATTTTGATCAGTTAAAAACTTCTCTCAGGGGCATTTACTGCAGTTTGGTGAAGACAAAGGGCAAGGGTCAGCTACAGATTGAGAAACAATTGCTCATGCCCCTGTTTGTAACATCAGCTTTTCCAAAAAGTTACTATGCTTTGTTATCTGTTCTGATCTGTCACCAATCTTCTCAATGAAATCCAGAAAAGGGGAAGGGCTAAACATGTGATTGGCTGGATAGTGTAGTAAACAAAGTTGCTGGGCAGTCGGACAAAGGCAAAGAGGAAGAGCCTACAGGCATTTGGTAGAATATAAACAACAGTAGTTATTGGAAGGATTGTCACGAAAGCTTTCACATCACATGGCCTGAGGAGTGTGTTTCCGCAGTTTGGATCTGTGTGTGTGTGTGTGTGTGTAATTATATTACTTAAAAAAATCTGTTCACACAGTTGCAACATGGGGCCTCACCTCTCATTTGGGTCAAAAGCTTGTACCTACATGGGACACCCCCCAGAAAAATAAGTTACTGTTAGCGTTCCTGCACACTATCCTGCATCAGTGACTAGCCATCCTGTCAGCAATGGTGTGTGTGTGTGTGTGTGTGTGTGTGTGTCTGGTGAGTTCTAGGTCACAATAACAGCTGGGGGCATCCTGCCTAGACAGTAGATTTTGATTGGCTGCTACATTCTCTGTCTGTGTTCGTATTGGCTGAAATTTTACTACAGTACCCATAGCAACAGTTCTGTAAACAAAAACAAGCGTGGCATGTGTATTTGTTTTTAATTGGTTAGTCTTTTTGAAAGTTTTTGTTGTCCTACAGGCTGTTTTGTCGCGTGTGGATTACATGCATGCATGAACCTTTTGTTCAAGTCAACATATTTTATTTGCTAATGAGGGCTCCAGCATTTCTCATAATTCACAGCTGTATAACTGAAGTTTTGTAAAATATGACAGCATGAAAATAACATTTTTTTTATGGTTCAGGTGAATCTTTTTTAGGACAGTTCTGCTTTTCCTTTTCTTTCTGCGTGTCATTTCCAGACTGATTAGACAGTTAATCTCTGACGGGTCAGTTTGAGGGATAATTAGGACACCCAGAGAGATGGGGAACAATCTCATCCAATCTACACACACACACACACGCACACACGCACAAACCTCCTCATTGCTCCAAATACCCCAGTAACAGGGAGGGATTGTGGCAGAGACCCCTCCCCTTCCCACCCCCATAAATATTCAGTCAAGGGGTTAAGGGAATCATGAGGCAAAACCATGATTACCCCCTGGCAACATGGCATATTGACAAAGTGTCTAAGGCTCCTTCTTTTAGACTTGAAATATTTAAACAAAAAATAGAATTAGTTGTTACAGGGCAGATTGATTTATTTCCTCCCACATATGCCACATAATTTCATTCGGTATTGTGCTTTAAACCCAAGTAGCCTTTGGAAAACTGAGAGACAATGATCATATTACATTTCCACAGGGTTAAAAGGCAAAAACAAAGACCCGTAACAATGAAATACAACTGGTAACATCTTAAAAAGAAGAGCTGTGCTTGAAAGCGTCACTAAAAACTTCTTTATTCTTGTTTCTCACTATATTTGGCAGTAAAAGATTTTGCTCACAGCTTTATTTACAAGCAAGTAGAGACTGTGGACTGGAACAAAAGAAAGAAAGGGATAGAAGAGAAGATACTTTTTGTCACTTGTGTTCAGGGGTAGCAAAGATAGATACATATTTCGACAGTTTGCCTCAAGGTACACTGTATGTACAACACAAATGAACACACCCTGACACACACACAAATTTCAGTCACCCACACAACCAGACGTTCAGCAGCACCTTCCAGGATAACAAGATCTTGTTAGCAGTATGGCAACAGCTTGAATCTTCCAAATGGCACCATCATTACTGCCAGGGAAGGCTGATCTCAAATACACAAAAATACACATTTGTACACACACTACAGAGAGAAACCTAAAGAAAGGCTGTATGCAGTTCTACAGTTTTATGAATCAAAACAGCAGAAGACTTTCTTTTCATGTTTGTAGCCGACAAACTGGAGAAGAATCACTCTACAGAGAGACTGCCCAAGCAAAAATAATGACAATATCTGCTGTTTCAGCAAATGACCTAAAACAACATTTGTTCATATTTACATTCAAAGCCTTCAAGTAGATCGACTCAGAGGACATCAGACTTTGCTCAAAACACGGGAGATGGCTGTGGGTTTTTGTTTTAAGGCTGGGGTGGCCAGAATATTAAACATTGGCATTTACCCAGATGTAGGATGGTTTTCCCCATTTTGGCTACCTAAAAGAACGAGAAACTTTAAGTTTCCAGGACTTCATTCTTTTAGCACTCAATAAGATGTTTATCTGATGTCTGAATGCTCAGATATTGCCTCAAGGTACCAATATGTACAACACAAGTGAACGCACCTTGACACACACACAAATTGCTGTCACCCACACAACCAGACGTTCAGTAATATTAAATAATGTTCGTTTAAAAACAAGGTGTACAACTATGGATTTGGGACTACACAGAAAAATAATGTACCCCTGTCAATGCAGCAATATTTCCAACATGGGATCAAAATTGTTTTCATGTGGAAATATACTACACTTGAAATCCAGTAACTGCTACCAATTTGAGGTAGAGAAGAGTCTACCAAAATCCTCAAAATCCAAAACTGCCTTGCCTATTTATTTTATTATTATTAATTCAATCTGTCAAAACTCGAAGAATATATCCATGTATACAACCTCATAGAAACATGTTTCGAAGTAAGATATGTGGTTGGCTAAGTATTCAATATGAAACTGAAATGATGATAAGCTTGATGAAAAAAGTCAACTGGACTGGGGAAAGGTCTTTTTGGTCAATACAAAGTTAAAGAGCCATGAAAACAAAGGAGGAAACATAAACCTGCACTGATTACGTTTTATGGTAGGTAGTTTGTCTTTCTTTCTGATGTATCCAGAATCAGTCTTTTGGATTACAGTGTCTCTCCCCCTTGTATAACTGTCTTTCTCTCCCCAGGGTGCTGGGGTGTGAACACTGACACCCTCGTTGTTTTGAAGTCCATCAGGTGGACTGTGTCAAGAGCACAGAAGAAATCCCAACAGGCTGGTGTCAGTAAGCGAGAAACACCGCACGTGTTGTGTTAGTAACCTCAGCCCTCTGTATATGGTGTGTGAGTGAGTGTGTGCGTGTGTGTGTGTGTGTGTCTCAGGGGAACGGGGCTCAGGACTCAATTAAGCAGGCATGTGTGGAATGCTTTCAGGGGGAACAGGACAAGATGGCTGTGGGGCCGACACTATGCGCCCCTCTGTCCCACTCGCCCTTGATCTCAATTGGTCTCGCTTTGGCTGACCCATGGCAGCGTGAAGGGGAGCCATGTCAGACACACACACACCCATGCACACGCACATAAAGTGCCATGAAGGGGAGCGATGTCTCGCCTGGACAGTCTAAAGGGCTCTCCAGGGTCCTGTGCTGTGTCTCATGTCTCTTACTCACAGTCTCCAGTGACAGCAGGGAGATGAAGCAGGCTTGATCACCTAATGAAGCATGTTGAGTCCTCTATGAGGAGCTTGTAATAAAGCTCCAAATAGCCCATTTATAAAGGTGCAATCCCTCAAATATCTTGTTCTCTTTTATTAAGTCTGTCCAAGGATCTAGGTCATTGACTGGGGTCATGAACTTCTTCTAAGTCTTGGGTTCTCAAATGCAGACTTTGGGGGGGTGAATCACTTCTTCTTCGTCCAAGCAGTTAAATACCGTGATTCATTTAAGATTTTGCAAAATGTATATACATATATTATTTAATTATAAGTGCATTTATTCTATACAATTTAGAATTTAAATCTTTTCCTTGTCAACTTTCTCTTTTATCAATGTAAACATTGGCCCAGATGTCTCTTTTTGTTTGTAAATCTATGAATTGTGATTTTATCCACTGTTTTTTGATTGTTGTTGCTGGTTATGGTATGTTTTTATCCATATCGATATAGACCTATGAGTCATACATTAAGTTCTTCATAATGATTGTAATAAAAGGGAACAAAAACAAAAGGAAGGTCATGGTTGTTTCTATGTATCATTCAATCGATATCAACTGAAAAAAAATCAATATTTCCTTGTGACATAGCTGTTATACTACATGAAATTGTAAAGTATATCATACGGTCCCTGGAACTTGGAAGCTTAAGTTTCTATCCTATGATGGACCATTTTGCAATAACCACAACCTTAAAATGTGGTTGTTGTTATTTTTTAAAAGGAAAAACATGTCTAAAAAAAAATGATCCATTTACCAGTTTTGAAGATTTCGTAGCGCAGCGAGAAGCCTGCCCCCTGGTGGGCATAGTCTGACACGAACTTGATGTGGAGTGAGGGCCCTGACGATATGATCGGTGCAGGGGCGATGTTGCTGCAGTGCTTCCCCAGGACATCAGCTGACTCCGAGTTCCCATCATGGATCTCCACATAGTCGTACCTGCAGAGGACAGAGATACTATTAACACCCTTTTGTCACGACTCTATGCGTAGGCTTAAATGTGCATCCCTCTTAGTACGATGCAACATTGCAGAGACAGCTATGCATGAAGTGAGGAAGATAATTATCCAATTCTCCAAACAGTTTTGACAAATTCGTTTTTGGTCTACATTAGTTGTTTTTTTCATTTGGCTTGAAATTCATTTGGCTTCAAAGCAGAACCAATGAGCTAATTATCTAAATCCATCAGCAACTTTGGAGCGCAAAGCAACGATCAGCAGTATCACTGGTGTCACTGCAATTTAGATGAATGCGGCAAAAGACATTGGCAGCACACAGATGGTGGAGGAGGAAAAGAACCACCTGCATGAAGAAAAACGAAGAGGAACCTTCTACAAGATTCTTCAACCGTACTCTAATGGAGTGATTATATACTCCAACTGCTACCAGCTATCGTGCTCTACAGAACCCCATTTTATGGATTATAACTGTATTATAATACAAACAAAAGGAGAGTGTGAATGTAGAATGACGTCCTCCTTTTCAGCTCTCATAAGGAAACAGTAGAGTCTCATGTGCACTGCATTAAAGATTCAAAGGGAAACTGATTCCCAATCTCACACAACTAATTTACCTCATTTCCTTCTTGTTCCTTTTAAAGCAAATTACAAGTGATTCTTTTTCAAAGCAAAGCAATGCTTTCAAAAGAAATTATAGCCAAATGAGCTCTGCATGGTGCAAGAGAATCGATATACGACAGGAAAGTGTACCCACAGGTGTTCTGCTTTGTGTTATACAGGGTCAAAGTCAGAGTGTGAGAATGTATGTAATGATAAAGTCTTTTGAACTACACTTGAACCCTCCAGCCTTTGAAGCTAGAAAAGGGATTGATGTGTAGCAAATGACTCTGGTTTACATCTGTGCCCAGGTCTGATTCAATAATGTTTGTACTTCAGCCTGAGGGCAGCTAGTCCCCAGACAAATTCACATTTTACACTTTTACAGCAAATTTAGTTAGCCTTGGCATTTTTTCCTGATTCCTCTTTCCTTAGAAATATCTTACACGATTTACCATCCATGAAAGAGTGAAACGTTACCAATCATGTTTGTTCAAAATGAAAATAAACCTCCTCATTACATCATGACTGAACACACATTATTGGCCATATAAATCCCCCTGACATATCAGTCTGACTTTTCATTCTTGCAAGACAGCACCAAAGATGCATGATGATATCCAAATGTTTTTCTTAACCCTTTATGTCCACAGAGGAGCTGCCTGGCACATTCTCTGCCCTTAAAAGGGAGATCCTGGCATGAAATCTATTTCCATTCCCATTTCTTTCATGTTTTCTGACCACAAATGTCACACTCTGACTCCGGACTCCCAGCAGGAGTGTTGCCTCAGTGTCTGGATACCACTGAACACACCTGCCTGTCTCTGAAATAGCTTCTTGGTAGGAAATTCCTTGAGCAGAGGGCCATAAAAGAGGACATTATAGGTTCAACTGCGAGTTCAGTCGATTAACCTTCAATTAAAGGCATCCTACATTAAAAGAAAACTATGGCTGGCCTTCTTTTGCACATGATTGTGAGTCATATTGATCAGCTGTGACCACTGTGCTGTTAAGTGCTCAAATATCGAGCTTTCTACATTTCTTTACCTCAAAAGACATTCAGGCTTCCCCTTTTTCTCACTCTTCTGTGACCTTTCACTGTGACCAAGCATTAATATTTGCTTTAGAATTATATGAGCTGGCAGTATTGTTACTCAGCAGGCAGACTGATGAAGGGAGATTTAATTTACTAAAGAATAGAAAAGTGCAGGCCTTAGTGTCTTGGGAGACATTTGAAAAATATTTTACAGGTTATTACACTTTTCACAAAGTGTAACTTCATAAAACTCTACAAAGTGTCCAGATAAGAACTAAACTCTGCATGAACGCACTGTACAATCTGCATAGACACACAAAGGAGTGTTTGTGTATGTGTATCTTTATCTGACTCTGGCACCTGTCAGTCTGTGTGTTTTCTACATTTTTCTGACAGGTAAGTCACTGACATAATGAGGGTCATACACCTCCCATCCTCCCATCATGCTGTGCATCCGCTGTGTGTGCGTATGTTTGAGTTTACAGGCATGTGTATATTTTCCAGTCCCTGTCATATTTCCACAAGAGAATGCCTCATCCCTCCTCCCCCTTTCTCCTCTGACAACTTTATTTAATGGCCGCATGTATCCAGGCAGAATCAGTTTTTTTTCTTCTTTTGTCTCCTGGATCACTCTTCCTTTAATTAGTTTTCAGTGTTTCACTTTCCAAAGCTTTCATTAAAAAAAGAAAAAAAAATCATTTTACTCTCCTTTCTTTCCTCTACATGTCCCATTTTCCTCTTAGCTATCTTGAATGTGCTGTCAGGCACATAAGCAGTGGCCAAGAGCCAGTGTGTGGGTGAGACGGAGGAGGCAGAGAAGGGGGACAGAACGGATATTAGAAATTGTGAATATCTGAATGTAAACTGCCCTTTATTTACAATGTTGATATTTACAATTGTGGATGAGCTACAGGGATGGGGTTTTTTTTTGTTATTTATCCTGGAGATGGGAAACAGATGGGAGAGGTAAAATATCTACAAATGCAAACCACAACAAATGGGGAAAAAAAAATCTTTAAAAAAAGACTGACATCCTTATCTCTCTGTTGAGACGTGGATACTTCTCACTCTCCTGCTTTCCATTATCACCTTTACCTATCACCTTGAGATTATTCAATCTTCTGGTTTACCCTTCTGAGCTAAGTATTGTATGTTTTCCTATATTGATGACTGATGCAACTGATAAATTAAGTAAAACAAACTTTCCATTCACGTGCTCTTAATCACTCAGCACCAATGAACAGTTACTCAATGCATTTTGGATAATCTCAAAATACTTTTTGTCATATGAGTTCACTGAACTTAAGTGGCCTCCACTATATCCAATAAAGCAAATAAAGCAATGCAACAAGAGACATCACAGATATTCAGTTGAGAAATCTGCAACAATTGTGTGGTGCTGTCATGTTTATACAGACCATAGTCTCTGAGGAATTTTTCCAGCACCTTGCTTTTATTAATCAAATTATGAAAAAAACAAAGTAGTTCTGAAGGCAAATAGAGACTACTCCATGGAAGTGGCAGGTGAGTATATTTGCAGCATGTTAGCTGTTGGAGTAGTCATCTTTTGAAGCATGTTTTATTTCATTCTCCTTTCATTGCATCTGTTTTCGGCTTTTAGCTTGTTTCTCCACAACTGAAGAGAAGTCAACCTTGAGCCTTTTCTCACATGGGAATCAATCCTCAATCCCCTGGTTAAGAGTTCTCACATAAGTTTGACATATCCCCCATAATCACCATCCCTATGTGGATTCACTCAGCTTTAATTGCACACCTAATTTACAAATAATGGACTGAGCATCACGAAGGAATCATCAACATCACCATTTTTTGATGTTGCGGGTCAGTGTCCAAGATACAACATGTAAAGTGTTTGGGTGAAAAAGCAGGGGGTGAGTCAGCTTTGATGAAAGTGAGGCAAGATGAATCAGAATCAGAAAAAAACTTATTTATCTTCAAGGGGCAATTAGAAGACGAGAATGAGCAAGACAAGAAGTACACAAAAGACAGTACACAAAGATGGCTGATAAAAGAAAGCAGGTTGTGTGCACTAACCAAAGGTGGAGTAAGGTCATCAGTTAGGTGGTACTTTTTTAACATTTGCATAGCCTCTGACAGTGTCTGAGAAGCTGTATATAATTATTTTGTAGAGTTTTCTTTGTTACCCCTCAAAGTATGGGGCTGTCATTATACAAGAC
The DNA here is from genome assembly GCA_008086565.1 of Thalassoma bifasciatum. Taxonomy (NCBI): domain Eukaryota; kingdom Metazoa; phylum Chordata; class Actinopteri; order Labriformes; family Labridae; genus Thalassoma; species Thalassoma bifasciatum. The sequence goes on from RPOG01001199.1 coordinate 82,290, forward strand.
TCCTTCACTGTGGCAGCCGTTCTGAAAATCCCCATTTTCAAGTGTGAAATCAGCACGGAAATAAAGAGAAACAGAATTCAAATTTAGCCGGCACACTGTGGAGGTATCGTCAGAGAGAACATGACACTGCATTCACCCCGCCAACTCCTCCCCACAGACAGACAGAGACAGGTGTCCCTCCATCCCTTCCTCCCTCCCTACAGCCCTGTGCCTTTAGGAAAAAAACACACAGAGACGTACTAATTCGGCACACAAACGTGCACAAGAGACCCACACAAACACACTGATGCACACACAGAGCCCGTGGCCATGTGCTCAGATGGATCCATAGAAGGGTTTTGAGGTTCCCTCCAATCTGTCTCTGTGTAGGAGGCACACGGCTTCGAACAAACTGTTTAATCCTATCCTCTCTCACCCTCTCTCATATATTTCACTGCAGCTAATCAGAGATTTTCTGAGACTTGCCGTGGGGAATGACAAGCCCTCTGATTTTGTTTCTCCCACTCTTCTCCCTAAAATTCTCTTGTTAACAATAGGTTTACGAGGTGTTTTGTCTTTGCTTACAGAAGAGAAATGATGAGGATATGCTGGTTCCAAAATGTGTAACCAGGTAAAGATGAATTGTTTGTACAGATCCAGCTGAGGAGGAAGGAGTCAACATGATTGATCTGACTTCAAGAGAGACTCATGTGTGACTGTGTACATGTGTGAGGGGGGGTTGAGGTGTGAGAAAGCTCCTTAGAGGCAGTCTGACGTGAACCAAGGAAAAGGTTTGTATACAGATAAACTCCCACCCCTCCTCCCAGGCTCCTGTTCCTCCAGCCTGTCTTGGTTTTAATTGCCTTTCACACTTCCAAGTCTTTGGGTCAGGAGTTGTCTTCTTACACCTGCACATTTCTTTCAAACATCAGGGGTGCCCTAAGCAGCAGACAGAGCGTCTACAGTCCAGACACACACAAACACATGGAAACAGGATCACAAGAACTAAAAGCAGCTCTGATGTCCTGACTTGAGGCTTTTCACACTCTCAGAAAAAGTCTGTAAATCCAAGCTTGGTCTAATTTTGAGAATCCTTTTTGTTGCCTCTGTTTGTATTTGCCAAAATGTCTTTTAAATCATCACCTGAACACAATGTTTGTATGCAAGTGACATTTCAAGACACTCAATGGAACTGAAAAGGGAAGTGAAATCATTGGTGGCAAAACATTTAAAGAGGAACTGAAACCGTCCCCTTTGGGTGGACACATGGGTATATTTATATACTTTCTGTTCCAATCATGTGAGTTTTTTGACCATTTTAAGTTAAATCCATCTTTTTAAATGTATTTTAAGTTTGCCTTGAGGAAGTGAAACTGGAATGTTTTGCACTTTTCCAGGAAATCAAAGTTGAGTCACACCTGTTGACTGTTAAAAACCGCTTTCCAGTGAACTCATACTTCCCATTAGGCTTTGCAGTTTCTGATTCATCAACCGTTAACTTCTTTTTTTCTTCTCGTAACTTATTCTTGATTCCTTTTCCTACCAACAAGCCAAAAGGTGAAGAATAATAAACATGAAACACCCATTTGAAGACTTTAGAGAGGCTTGAGTATTACAATATGTCATTAATAGCTAATGCATTTAATTTAGTCATTGATGCAAGGACTATGTTGTTAACACTCTCACCATCTGTACATACACCTATGCTGAGTTAAAGCAGCTGTAGTCAGTCTGTCACTGAAGCAGATAACAGAGTAAGAAGGATGACTGACTCCTCTGTTATCAAGTAATAGCCCTGTTACCGCAGACGAATGGACAGTGTGTGTGCAGGTTCGTATATACAGTGTATGTGTGTAGGTGTGTGTGTGTCCGGCAGAAGTCTCACGAACAACCAATCGATTCCTCATTAAGGCTTTAACACACATTGATCAGGGTCAGTCCTTCAAAGACACACACACACAGATACACACACACAAACTTACACATAAGCAATACAGTAGTAGGCATTGATCAAGCGGTCCTTCAGACCTCAGAGGATGAGGAAGTCAGAGCACTAATATCATCATCATTACCTGTATCACCTGAGTGTGAGTTAGGAAGAGGAAATTTCCAACAAGTGACCTTGAAGCATTAACACTTGGGTTTTAAGATTTTTTTACCTGTGACCAAATGACTGGATTCAAGCACTTTCCATGTGCACAAATGTAAAGTATAATACTGCATTCTGATTGGACAAATCATACAGATCAAATCAAACCATGTAGAGGCCTGTTACACTTTATGGAAACAGTAGCTAGGCTAAAGACATCTTAAGTTCCCAGCATTCACAAAGACTAAAAGTTCCTCGTCACTCCTTCTTTTTGTTGATTCAGAGAAACACATGGTAGTCATTTCTTGTCCAAACTATCAACCACAAAAATGAGGGGAAAGCTCAATATTTCTTGTTTTTCAGATCAGTCTGAGTCACTTCTTCTCAAAGACTTTCTTCACAAATGACTTGACTTTAAAGTTTAATGTGCAAGTCAACTTGTAAGACTTCAGGTATTCTTTTAAGTTGTTCACGCAGCTGCCTTGTTTGAATTCAGTGACTGTTGTACTTGCATGTCTGATACATGTCTGGTTTCTAGCAACAAGAACAAAATACAAGGAATAAAATCCTGATCAAGTCTGTAGGTGTGAAGGCATTATTCACACCATTTACAAGAGCATCGAGAGTCCGATGGTTTGACTGAGGGATGGGATTTAGAAAAGTTACCAAAACAACAGAAAAACTGTGTTGTTCTGTAAATCCAGTCCCCTAAATGTGTTCTCTCAGCTTTGTTCTGCTGTGCTTGTCTGGATGAATGACTCTCCTGCTGGTAGAGTCTCTCTGATGTTGATTCAAACATGCAGCCAGCTGCTAAATGTCCACAGTCGGTAACTGAACATCCACTGTCACTCCAAATGCAGCTCCTCTCTCTGTCATACAATCTCTTCATCTCTTCCTCCAACTTCCTCTCCTGTCCTCTCTGCCCTGAGGCCAGTGTCGCATCACATCAATCCAACCTTTTCTCTGCTCCTGGTTATGTCCTCAAGACCTTTCTTTTTACCCTCCAGGAGGACACGTCTCTATATACGTTTTTAAGTTTTAATACTTGAAGATTTCTAGTTTAATGCATGAGGCTTTTGCTATAAGTGCAGTGTGTTTCACAAGGTTTTAAAAAAGGAAAGTGACAAACATGCAGACGTGTTTAAATCTGAGAAAATCAAAGAAGAGGAGGAAAGAGAAGGAGAATAGGGGTTAGAAAGCAGAGAAAAAAGATGAGAGGAGTCAAGGCAGAGAAAAATAAGAGAAGATGGATGGAGATAAGAGTAAAAGAGGCAGAAGAAAGGGGACAGAGGAGGAGAGCAAAAAGAGGAAAATTAGAAGTTAAGAGGAGGGGGGGAAAGGGAGACTATAGGTGAGAAGAAGAGATGAAAAAAAGCAAAGAGAAAGAGAAAGGCAGATGAGTCGAGTGAAGAGACAAAGTGCAGAGGAGAGTAAAAGAAAGAAAAAGGGTGGAGACAGGAAACGAGTAGAGAGAAAAGAAAATGGAATGGTGAGTCAAGAAAGAAAAAAAATAGACTTTTTGAGAAAAAATGAGTAGAAGAAAGAAAGAGAGAAAGGTATGGAAAAGAGGTTAGGAGAGTAAAATGAACAAAAATGAGTCATGAACAGAAAAAAATAGGGGAGAAGAAAGAAAAGAAGAGAAAGAGGTGGAAAGAATGGGGCTGAGAGTAGATGAGATAAAAAGGAGAGGGGAGTTAAGCAGAGGAGATGATGAAGATGGAGAAAGAGGGATAAGGAGGGGACAGAAAAAAGGAGAGCAGAAAAGATGAGGACAGAAAACAGAGCCAGCATGAAGTTAAATGATTGATTGAGGCGGAGTACAAAGACAAGGTCTAAATCATTAGTGAAACCATTATCGTTGACTGCAGCTTCTCTGTCATATAAATCACTTCTTAACTCACTGCTTTACTCCTCACTTATTGTTTAAGCCACATCACTGTGAAGCTGCGGACGTGCCTGTCTGCTTGTCAGTCTTTTTTTCTGTATATTAGTTTATCAGAGAAGTAGGAGGAGGCCCATCCCTGCTTGCTTTTGTAAGAAAGGTAACAATAACGCTACTCTGTGTGTATTTTTCTTCACGTATGTTTCTTCCATATCAATTTTAAAGATAGCATCTAACTCTGGAGTGATCTGAGGTAAAGGAGGACTGAAGAGGATGCAGAATGAGCAGAGGATGGGAGTAAGAGACAGACATATAGAAAGGGGATTTAAGTGATGGATAGACAGACTGGAGGATAAAAGAGGATGAAGACAGATATAGGCTGAGGAAAATGATAAAGAGAGTAGAATAGCATTTTAAAGAGAAAGAGGAAGGAGAGGAGGAAAGAGAGAAATGGAGGAGAGCGTGGCATTTGGCTCACTGCCTGTGGTTTTTTTTCACATGCTGAATAATGATTTGGCCTATAAGGGATCAGCATGCTGGGTAAGGATAAATGTGAGGAGGGGTGGAAGATGGAAGGGAAGAGGGTAAGAGTAAACAGGATAGGTGATGAAGAAAAAGGCACACAGGAAGGAGAAGGAGGAGGGCAGAGAAGGTGGGACAGAGGAGGACGCAAAGCAGATGAAGGATGATGGATGGGACCCATTGGACAGCGGTGAGGCGGGGGGGGGTAAGGAGGGTGAGAATGAATGGAGGGAAGAGGAGAGAGAGAGAGCCAGCAAGAAAGAGGAGAGGAGAAAGAGAGAGGAGGTAGCTGTCAGGATGATTTGAGCCTGCCCTCAGCGGACCCTGACTCTGCACTTTTCCCTAAGCAGCTGTGTGTGTGTGTGTGTGTGTGTGTGTGTGTGTGTGTGTCTTTCTCACTGTCTGCATTGTGTGTTGGTGCGTTCTTTCCAAACACTCCAAATAGAGATCTTGCTTCCAGAGGCAGAGACAGGGCAGTGAGCTCAGAGGAAAATGTGAAGTAGACACCAACTACCACTTGAAAAGGCAACACACACTGAAAAATGGACTTTAAGCAGACTTCTGACCTTAGCTGTCTTGTTAGCTGCCAGATGGAAAATTTGAGATCATTTTCTGCGGCCTGGTGAAGACCTGGTTTTAAGATGTTGATTCCATTCAGTAATTAGAGGTATAAATGCAACAGTTCTGGCAATACAGAACAGAAAGTAAGAAGGTGGGGGCCGGCTATGGTCAAACTTAGAATAGCTCAAAGGCTAAAAATAGAGCAAAGTGTTACTTATACATTACACCTTTATGAAGATATTCAAGTACAAATCCTCTACAGTGACAACTGTGTGATCTATAATTAGCTCATAATTTTTAGCTTAGTTTATACACTGACTTTTAAAATTGATTAGTGATTAATCTAAACATGTTGATTTTATGTTTGTGCTTGGAGGTAGGGCTGAATGATTTGCAAAAATAATCTAGTTGTGATTATTTTTCCCAATAATGCAATTGCCATATATTGTACAACTATATTAAGGTTCCCCATGTTACAACACAAGCAATAAATCAGTCTGCCTTAAAAAAAGGCACCACTATATGATATAAATAAAACATGGGAATGCTCTTTTTTTCTCATTCGAGTTGTGAATAGGAAAACCACTCCATGAGGGACAAAAGAGGGATTTTTTGGTTTAAAATAAATTCACATTTTCTGTCCATTTTAGTCTATTTTCACTCTTATTTGGCTGCTTTTGGACCTTTTTTCCTTTTTTTATTAATTTTAATTTTTTTTNGGGGTAGTGAGGGTGAGAATGAATGGAGGGAAGAGGAGAGAGAGAGAGCCAGCAGGAAAGAGGAGAGGAGAAAGAGAGAGGAGGTAGCTGTCAGGATGATATGAGCCTGCCCTCAGCGGACCCTGACTCTGCACTTTTCCCTAAGCAGCTGTGTGTGTGTGTGTGTGTGTGTGTGTGTGTGTGTGTGTGTGTGTGTTTGTGTGTGCGCGTCTTTCTCACTGTCTGCATTGTGTGTTGGTGCGTTCTTTCCAAACACTCCAAATAGAGATCTTGCTTCCAGAGGCAGAGACAGGGCAGTGAGCTCAGAGGAAAATGTGAAGTAGACACCAACTACCACTTGAAAAGGCAACACACTGAAAAATGGACTTTAAGCAGACTTCTGACCTTAGCTGTCTTGTTAGCTGCCAGATGGAAAATTTGAGATCAGTTTCTGCGGCCTGGTGAAGACCTGGTTTTAAGATGTTGATTCCATTCAGTAATTAGAGGTATAAATGCAACAGTTCTGGCAATACAGAACAGAAAGTAGGAAGGTGGGGGCTGGCTATGGTCAAACTTAGAATAGCTCAAAGGCTAAAAATAGAGCAAAGTGTTACTTATACATTACACCTTTATGAAGATATTCAAGTACAAATCCTCTACAGTGACAACTGTATGATCTATAATTAGCTCATAATTTTTTTAGCTTAGTTTATACACTGACTTTTTAAAATTGATTAGTGATTAATTTAAACATGTTGATTTTATGTTTGTGCTTGGGGGTAGGGTTGAATGATTTGCAAAAATAATCTAGTTGTGATTATTTTTCCCAATAATGCAATTGCCATGTATTGTACAACTATTTTAAGGTTCCCCATCTTACAACACAAGCAATAAATCAGTCTGCCTTAAAAAAAAGGCACCACTATATAATATAAATAAAACTATGGAATGCTCTTTTTTTCTCATTCGAGTTTTGAATAGGAAAACCACTTCATGAGGGACAAAAGAGGGATTTTTTGGTTTAAAATAAATTCACATTTTCTGTCCATTTTAGTCTATTTTCACTCTTATTTAGCTGCTTTTGGACCTTTTTTCCTTTTTTTATTAATTTTAATTTTTTTTTAATTTTTTTTTTTTTTTTTACAAAATTTATCCTAACTTTTAACCCTTTTTCACCCATTTTGGCTACTTTTTGACTGTTTTTGCCACCATAAATTTATTGTTATCGCTACTACTTGCTGGTTTTGCCATTTTTTACCGATCAGATTGTTGCCCTTGCGAAAGTAGATTTCAACAATTTGGCTCTTTGGTTGAGCAGGGTTGAGTGTGGCCCACCACTCTTAAATTTCTTGAAATCTTGAAATTCTTTATATCTTAATTGTTTTTCGTCTTTGAATCTGCCCTGATAGGCCATTACAGGGATGTATCATGGGGATTGAACTGTTGCTTAATCAAATTGGAGATATAAAATGATATTTGTATAATTTCTTTAACCATCATTTGGTATTTCAGCCAAAAAAAAAATGCTCTTTCTCAAAACTAACTAATCCTTTGAGCTGCTATTTGAATCATGTGCTTTTGATAAGAAGTGATTGCTAGAGTCAAAACATTAAGAGTGTTTATGGATTAAATACTCAAGCATAAAAACCATGGATCCTTCTTCTTTGTTTGTTCCCCCTTGGAGCATATTTAAATGAAACTTCAAAATTGCCAAATTGAAGACTCTCAGAAGAGTCCTAACACAAAAACATCTCCATCTCATACTGTCACCACACATGTATTTGCATGTTTTTGTTTCCTGTCATGTGACAAGGGAAGGGAAGTCATGTGACTGTAATGACTGGAGTATATGCACTCCCTGCAGCTGTCTCCTTGCGCTTAAATTGCTCCTGTATATGAATCTTAATGAAAACATCTCTCTGTCTCACCACCTTTCTATCGATTGTTCCCGTAGAGCCAGAGCAGTGCTTGACAAAATGTGATGCATTATAGATTAGAGATTACCATCTTAAATTGCAATCAGAGCCATAATAGATGAGATTGCTTCAGTATAGTGACTTAGTAAATAATCCCTGTGAGACCAGGGCATGCAGATATGTAACAGCTCTGTTTCTGCCAGTGTGTGCCAATGAATGTTTTGTGAGCCTTTAGAAGAGAAAGTATGAAATGGTGTGTCTTTTTATCTGCATAAATTGAGGATTTACTGCAGTTGTTCTCACATCTTTCATCTACAATCCAAGGAACAATTAAAGAATATCACAACTGATTATGTTCTCACAATATTTAATATAGATCTAATGAGTTTATGTGTTTAATTAAGGAAAAAGAAAACTGTGGAACAGAGACTAAATTTGACAGCTAGACACAGACAGAGACAGTGCTGGAGATACTGGTGTGTGTGTGTGTGTGTGTGTGTGTCATACGGCTGCTGCCCTGTGCAACCACCATTTCCTCACACACACACACACTCTGTTTCTTCTCCTTGGCCTCTTTGCCCTCTGAACCTAACAGCTCAATTTCAGCCTACTCCTGCACACACACACTCAGACACACACACGCTCCAGGCATTGGACGCCTGTGGACTGAAATAGCTCTGCGCAGCGTGACACTTGTAAATAACAACCTATTAGACTTAAGTTGCAGCCACCAACACTGCAAAAATCAATCTTTAACAGGTGTGGTTAAACAAATACTTTTAAAAAATGTAGCCCAGAAGTAAACCAAAAACCAAGAAAAATATATCTGGACACACACTAAAGAGCCTTACTATATAGAGCAGCCATCAATGCTTCATAAATAAATCAGTGCCTGTTGTTTCACCCAGATTTCTCCCTTCTGGGAAACCACTGGACTTTAAAAGGATAAAAGAAATTCAAAGAGGAAGAGGAAAGAAGGGCAGCAGCAGTGGGAAAGAAATAGGAGGGAGGGGGAGAAGAGAAAATTAATGGTAGGAAGAAAAAGAGAGATGGATAGCATCCATTAAACTGATCTGGGGATAAGAACAGTAGAGGGAAGATGAGGAGGACATGGAGGCAGACAGAGAAACATGTTTTTCTTTCCACAGCACAGTGTGAAAATAAAACAGAGCAGAGCACAGCAGGCCTTTTCCAACCTTTCAGCCTTTCTGAACAAACAGCCAGCCAGTGAAATATTGATGCTTCAATTCCAACAAAGAAATGTCTGAATGATTTCGGTACATCTGAGTGGGGAAATTCACCTATCTATAATTGATACAGCTGAAATGTTGGTAACTGGATGAGAAAGCACTGGAACAGAGGGGTGAAGATTGTAAGTGTGTGTGTGTGTGTGTGTGCCTCCTTGTCTGTGTTTGTGGGTTTATATGTGTGGTCCTGATAGGGCCCATTAGAAGAGAGGACTAAAGATGCCTCTACACATGACGTGCTTGCTTTAGAGATGAAGGAAGAGAAGACGTTTCATCTGTGTTTCAAAACTGAAAGTTATTATTTGATCTAGAAACAACCATTGGTACTTTTTGTTTTGTGTTGTCTCTTTTCCTAGGATAGCTGTGAGTTTCCCTAATGACATCTCTTTTTTTCTTTTCAAAATGAAAAATTTAATTCAGCCCTGCTCTCAGAAAAACATGTTCTCTCTAAGATGTTTTTTTCCTAAATGAACATAGGCTGCGTGTTTATTTTTTTCTCACAGGTTTAGGAGTTTTTTAAGTTTTAATTTCAGTAAACTTTATATTTCCCAACACTTGTAGCTTTTTATGGATTAAATGTTTTCTATTTTATTCACAGTCCAAGTAGGTTACCAGCAAGGCAGAAAAGGTGAAAGCATTTATGTATGGATGGAAGACAGACAGATGGATAATATTGATCTGCTCTTAAACATTTGTTCCTTATTTACCAGCATGCATCACAGCCTGCCTCCATCTCTGTGTGCTGTATCTTTTATTCATGCTGCAGACACTGCTTCTTCTCTTTTAGTCTCACCCACAACCAAAGCCAAATAGCCAAAAAACACTGATCAACACCAAATCCTCTAATCTGTGTTAATTCTTTTCAAAGTGTGAAAACCATCCTGGAACAGTGAATGTGTTGTAATTAGACTTTGATAATTAGAGGCAAGGGACAGAGGGAGGTCTCAAAGTGACTATTATGGGATAGCCAAAGCCAGAGAAACAGGAGGAGAGTGGGCTGAAGTTCACCAAATACACCCAGTAACTTTCACACTGAGACAGCCTGGTGGGGACAAACTCCAAAGAGATTTTTTTTCTTTTATCCTAGGTTACCACAGTGAAAACTTCTCACTTCACACCCTTCCTTATTGCAATTCAACCTCTAATGTAGTCCAAATCTTCACTTCTCTTTCTTTCTCTTTCTCTTTGTTTGCCACCGACCCAACACTCATTTATGTAGCCCTCCAAACAGTTCTTACCTGCAATCCAGTTTCTCAATCTCAAAGTGTGGATTGAAGTTGAGGACAATCCGTTGTGAGGGCTCAGGAGCTGTGATGACCCATCGACAGTTTTGGTGAGGTGGGTATTCAAGCGGGTAACCAGGGGTGGTGATGTAGCCGGCATCACTGGCATCCAAAATGCCCCCGCATGGCTCAGACGCTGAGGAGAAAAAAGAAAGGGAGAGAAAGAATGTGAAACTATCACATATAAAAGTCAAGAAATAGAAAGCTAACATGAATGGTTTTTCATCACCATCAAACCCCTTACACAGAAATTACATTCAGTTTACCAATAAAAAGAAGCAAATATGTCCAAACTAACACAAAATTTCTCAGACTGAAATCTGTACAATCACTTGGATTCAAATGTCATGAAATCAGGGCTGACAGAAAGATAAATAAGCTAACTTTGAGGAAATACAGGAGGAAATAATTAAAGCCTGAGAATCTATCCTTGCAAATGAGACAATAAAATGACCACCTCTCACAATGTGTGCAACAAATGTTACCGAAAGTTTTTTTTGTGTATTCGATCATAAACATGATTTCACTCCGGAAAAGTGGGCAAAGCGGATAAAACGCTGATAAGAGTTGTGTTTGCAGAGACAGGATATGAGAAACAAAGAAGTGTGTGTGCATAAGTGACGATGTGGATGTGGTGTCAGAGGTCAACTCAGCATCATGTCACACAAAGAGTCCATTCTAACCTATGAGGAGTGGCGCACACACACAGACACACTCATAGAGTGAGTAAGCCCACCAGATGCCATAGTTACTGTCACAGCGCGGATCCACTTGTCGGCAGTCATACGTCTGCGTCGTGTCGCGCACAATGACGCTCATTCACAGCTGCAGATGTACCCTGACATTGATGGGTAACTCATATGTATCTGTGACACCCAACAACATAACACACACAACTCTACTGTATTACATCTATGGCACCTATTGTACACCATGCTGGCTGCGCTGTTTGATGGACTGTGCAGACTTTCTGAGTAAGCTGAACTCCTTCTTTGTTCAAAACTCACAAATCTTGAGTTAAACCATCATGAGGGATTACCATCTTTGTTAAAAGCAATGATTTGATGTGTAATGATAAGGTATGGACAGGAGCATAACAGTAACTTAAGATTATTTTTCAGCTACCTGTGAACATTTTGGGAATTTGCAGTTTTGGTCAGAAATTTTCATGTTTTTTTAATCTTTTCTGTGCAATTTGGCATACCCTAGTTTAGCTGCTGCAGTGTCTTCCTGCTTCCTGATGCCGCCATGATAGAAGATACTATCTTCACTGCAACACACTTGTGGGAGAATAGGATTGAATTATGACTTAATCAATTCAAGTTTGTGTGACTGCTGCAGAACTAAGTATTCAGGTGCAGCTAATCACACAGATGTCAGTGAGCAATCTCATCCCAGGAGCTAGTGAAGCACTATTCTGAAGTGTGTTAATCACTACAGACTTGTGGGTGAAACTTAATCTTAGAAGTGAATTAAAGAGCTTGCAGAATAGGTTTTAAGTGTACCAGGCCTGACAGCACTGCAAATGACCTGGGTCAAAGGAGCAACTGCAAATTCTAAACTTCGTTTGCCTTCCCTGTTAGTATTTTATTATTCATTACTTATTTCAGACAAGTGTCTCAAATGAGGTCTCTATTATGGGAGAACCCTGTAAATAAATGCTCATTCATTTGTTATATCATTGTTTTGATGATTTCATCCGATTCATTATGTCTGCACCAAGCTGATAGGCCACAAAACAATTGTACACGATCAGATGCATCTTCCAATAAACATTTTGGACTAAATGATGACCACATGAACTGACTAATTTTCATGAAAACAGCATCTGTTTGTGCCGGCTGCTTGCTGGGAATCTTTTGGCCGGTGAGCAACCTCTTAGACAATTTCCTGTTTATTGGAGTGAAAAATAAACTTAGCATCAAACCACTGACAGTCTGTAGTACGGTTTCAATCAGGGCCAGAGAACAAATGTGAAAAAGAAAAAACTAAGCTACGAGCTATAAATCTATGAGAAAATTTTAAATGACTTCATGGTTTGTGCCCCCGTCTAGCCCGCTGTGGCATGTTGTTTTTTTATTATGGGTGTGCTGAGTAGGGTGTCATGGCCAAGTCAAACTACTCAGCAGAATACAACATATTTTAATGCTTTAAATAGACCCGCTACCGTAAGCCAACTCTAAGAGAAGTCACACGCAAACATTAGCACATACACACATGGTATTAACACTCTCTGGACACTCCTGGCTTCACACAAATTCAAATGAGAGATTAAAAAAAAGAAGTGCTGCATCCCAAATTTCACACTTTCCACATGGCAGTAAATAAATATGCACATGGGCTGATGTAGATACACTAAAGTGGCAGCAGATGAAGATAAAAGTGGAGGGCAGCTCTCCGTACACAGTGAGTGACACCTCTGGCATCCATATCTGGCATCTACCACACACTCTCTGTAAACAATTAGTGACCCCAGCGCTCAGTGCCTCCCTTTATCTCTCTGCCTCTGTCGTCTCTCCCACCTGCGTCATGCTGTGAGCCAACTAGCCCAGTCCATCTCAGTTTCCAATCCTCCCCGTGACATACAGTAATACAGGAGTAGGGTTACAAGGCTCATGTAACCTGGCCAGACGCATTTCATCTCAGCACCACCTGGATTAGTGTTTAACCACTGTGGAATCTCACAGCACCATCAGCCAAACACCACATTTAGCTCTCTGCTTAGCTATCTGTCTCTGACAACAAAATCTGGGTGATGCAGGGGCAATGCAAAGGGGAAAGAGTCAGAGTTGAGAGAGAAATGTTACAGATTTATAACCTGATGCATACTTAGATGATGTTGAGATTGACCTTTGAATGAGAGGAGACAAATGTGTTTCACTGGAGTCAATCCTTAGATGAGACAGTGAGGATTTAGTTTCTTTTTTATGAAGGATAATTTTCACCCTTTAAACTCCTCAAGCATGTCCACAACCCTCCACAAAGCCACAACCGGTACCCAATGACACAAACACCTTCAAAATCAAGAGTTACTCTCATTAAAACATGCGCACCTTTAATTCGGATTTGTCAAGATTCTGCAAAAATATTTATGCTATTTTTCTCAAACAAAAACATTTCTTTGCCTTTTTTTCAATGAATTTCATCAGGACTCACCCTGTCCTCTCCACTATTCACCTCTGATGTGGTGCCAATAAAAACAACACCTTAAAGTTTCTGTTGAATAAGGCTGTTGTGAGAGTGTTGCGTTTGATCTGCTTAATGGGTCCTTCAACCCACAGACCCACACACACATACAAATAAACATAAAACTACAGTAAAGTAAGAACAAAAGCACCCAAACATTTTACAATAACATCTTATCAGATATTATGATGCATTCCCTGATGTGTTGAAGATTAAAGCACAAAAGTAGCAGCCGACTGGTATGTCTGTTTCTAAGACAGCGTGTATAGCTTCCAGAAGTAAATCTATAGGAAATCTAATTTGTATTCATCCCTGTAGCACCCTGACCAGCACGATGGAAAGAATGTGTAATGTCCTTGTGCTTCTGTACAAGAATAGAGAGAAAGCTGAGCTTGCGGGGCAAGAAGTATCAATTCATGTCAAACTTGATCAAACTTGAGAAAGTAGTCGAGATCAGTAGTGAGGGTGATGCTTGTTATGCTTCTTATCTTTCATTGTCAGCAAGTACAAAAGTTGCAAACCAACCACAGGGAAAATAATGGCTAATCCTTCTGAAATGAGATCACAATTGTACAAAACCAAAATCCATGTTTCCAGCTTCTGTGGTGACGTGTCAACCCATGAAATTTATATAGGTCAAACAATGTCTGAAACATAAAGCCAAGATCCAAAACATCGGCATTTCCCTCGTTTGAGGTTTCATTACCTTTGATGCAGAAAGCTAAACACACAGTGGGAGCACAACTAAGACACGATCACACACTCCGCTTTGCTTCCCTGCCTACTCACAGTGATCTGCCTTGCCTCCGTGCTTACGTTTAATGCAAGATTCTGTGACATTCAAAGTAATGGCAGAACATTACATGGGGGCAGTTCGCACTTTTAATTTGTACATAATTTGTATGCACAGTTCACTTTCCTCTTCCTGACCCCTACTTTCAGAACAACCAGACCAGCTTTACTCTAAACCGCATCAGTGTGTTGTCTTTAGGGAGAAGTTGTGTTTAGACCACATATTCACAATAAACGCGCAAACCACAGGAGATTGCTTATTCCCCCCTCCTGCTTAGACATTGCTGAATTTAGACCACACATACAAACACACACACACAGACACACACAGAAAAAGCAGCAGTAAACGGTGCTAAGCAGTCAAGCCGGGATATAAGACAGGTCATTGCATTATTTATGGCTCTCTGCCACGTTTAGTATTGCATCTTGATAACACCTATTCAGCAACTTTTCCCGCATGCACATCCCTGAAAACACACACACACACACACTCACACACACTCATATGAAATGTAATAAAAAACGTCTGCAGAAGTGCATCAACAGCAAAGTGCAAAAAGAAGACTCACACATTCTAACACACAAAGTCCCAGACACACAGAAAAACATGCACGCTTTCTCATGGAGCTGCTTTTGCAAAAGCACCGAGCTTGTTTATTGCCCCCAAATGCAAATTTTCTGACCTTGTTTCGAAACTCTTTTCGATTCATTTCCCCTCTGAGCAGGGAGTCTGATCTGACTCTACGGAGACACTTTCCAGCACGTCACGATCGATTTGCTTGCCAGTGAGAACTTTGCTAATGTGTTGGACCACATTAATTTTCATTGGCCAAAGTCCATAATAAAAGCATGCGGGTTTACTTCAGAAGGCATGTTTCACAAAGCTAACAACAAAGCTTGTAAAGTGTGTGGCTTCCATTTCGGGGACCAATTCTGTATCTACCAGCACTGGCCCAAATACTCATAATGGTTCAGTTTGTGTTATAATTTCATGTTGTGGCCCTGGTGAAAACAGGTCCCAGAATTCAACAATCGAAATGTAAAGCCTGAGGGGTTGAAATGCTAATTTTCATATTGATTTCTTTCATTTTCTACTGTTAAGCATGCATTTTAAGTAGGATGGCTTCGTTCCAGCATCATGAAACACACAGGAAAAGCTCCAAGCAGTGCTGCTTTAGTACAGTAGAAACACAGATACGGTTGCAGGTAAAAGATTTAGTTTGGCCCTGAGTATACAGAAAATAAGGGTCTAAAATATCTTTGGATCTAAACAGAGAAGCTTTTAGCCACTAAAACCTGGGAAACCTCAGGAACGGACAGAGAGAGAGAGAAAAGAGAGAGAAAGAAAGGGAGAAGTAGGCAGAGCAGGATAAAGGAAAGCAAGGGTGATGCCAGAACATCTGTCTCCCATCATCTGAAAAGAGAAAGTCAGCAGCTCAGAAAGCCCACTGGACAGAAAATACAACTCTCACATACTCACCCACTCACACACACACACACAAACAGGTGGAGTTGTTCTTTCTCCAGGTGCCCTGCATTAAACCACAGTGGAAAACTACAGAGGAAACCTGGATTCATGTGTGTGTATGAGTGTGTGTGTGTTTGGATGTTTGTAAAATAAAGAGCAAGAAGGCGGAGGATTACAAAGGATATGAGAAACACAAGGAGTGATGGGAAAAGGGAGAGAAGAAAGATAGAGCCTCATAAAAAAAGAGGCATGAGTGTGTCATACAGAGACAAAACTGACATCAGAACAAGCCTTTCATCTCAGGAGTGAAGACGTGAGTTGATCTGTAGGGTAGAGTGAGAATAAGAGAAAATACAGTAAAAGGCTTAAAGTAAATTAAAGAGAGAGGAGCAGGAGAAGGACTGTGAGGGAACGGTATGAGCACCTGGAGGAAAGACAGACAAATTTGCACATGATTCTTAAACAATCTGCTATGATGCCTCTGTTTCAGCCAGTTTTCATTTGTTGCAAAAGACAAATGGATATTTGAAGATTCTCCAACAACCCGTCCTTCTCTACTACTCCCATCATTCCCAGCACCTTGAGGTCATCTGGTATGGTCTGGGTCTGACAGTCCTCCACTTTCAAATCTAACCACAGCAGTCTTAAAGGAGCCTCTATCTCCATGCCCCATGTTTCTACCTTGTACCTCAGTTGACACCTTGTTTACACATTCCTGTTCAGGTTTATTTGTAAGAAGAGATCATCGAGATAACTTTGGCTCAACCTTCATAAAAGTAATTTCAAATATACTCTTTTCTTGTATTTGCTGGGTGAGCAAGTGTTCATAACCAATAAAACATCCTACCTTAAAAAAGTAATTTCAGCCTTATCTCAAGAGTTGTTTTCCGCACAATGAAAGTGTTACCATCAGAGATCTCAGTGTAAATAAAAACTTACATCTAAAGCAACAGTGCATACTTTTGTCTAACTACATCCATCACTGTGTGTTTATTTCATCCACAAGATAAGAAAGCCGCTGACCTTTTTATCCCTGTAAGATCTATCTTCTCTGCAGGCTGTTATTTCAACCCGGCTCATGGAGGTGATTTGCATTAAATACTGAAACCTACTTAAGTCTTATTTAGAGCTCCTATGAGGAGTTTCTCACTGGTTATGAAACGGACTGAAATTAATACTGAGGCCTCTTTATGACCCACACAAGCAAAGAGAGCATCAGCATAAGGCCGGGCTGCCTGTTCTCAAAGTCTAAAGCGGTAGGTTGTGCAACCAGCATGACAACAACCCATGACATTTTTTTTTTTTTTAGCTATTTGTGACTGGTTTTTGCCCATTTTGTCAATTTTCACTCTTTTTGCCACTTTTGGGGACATTTATTGCTACTTTCTGACTATTTTCCAAGTCTTCCCCCACTTTTATTACCAATTGTTTTTTACTTTTTGACCACTTCTGCCAACCTGAACTTACGTTTGTTGTATGGTGACTGAAAAAAAATATACTTCAACCACTACCTCCCTGTTTAAATGAGGAGTACATTTGTCTGTGGAAAAGATTTTGCTATTAAGTTGGATTTCAATTTCAAAAGAAATAATTTATCTAAACTTTTGACCTCAGTTTTCTTCACCTTTGCTACTGTAGACTAACTTCAGAAATGCAGCACTAATTACACTGAGCCTTCAGACTAAGTTGGTTACAAACTCCTTGGCTCCAATAACATCTCATAAGCACTAACAATACCATGGAAAGCTATTTAGGAGCCAAAAAGAAAAGTTCTTGCGGTGGCAGATGAAACAGCAGGTTATCTCATCAATACAGGCTGATACAGTGAAGAAAGTTGAGGCAGAGAGGTACCACTTCCGCCCATAATGGTGGCCAAAATCAATTCAAATGAAAAATTCCTTAAAGAGCTTCAGAGGGCTTTAAAATGAGGAAATGCAGCATAGTTAATGCCCCATGACAAATTTTGTATGTATGAATGAAGCCAGCTGAACGGACCTTCGACTCTTCTGCCTTTTCCCTGTCACCCCCTGAGAACAAGGACAGGAAAACATCTGTGAGCATACACTGAAAGACAGAAGAAACAAGACAAAAAAACAAGAAGCGGATAAATGAGTGAAGAGATTTTCCCACCGTGACAAAGTGAGGTGTAAAGAAGGTGAGCGAGGTTTCTTACTCGGAGCGAGGGAAAACCCTGACAGGGAGTAGTGTGGAGAAAGACACAGAGAGAGGTGAAGTGCCATGAAAAGAGGGAAACAACAGGATGATTCAGCGTGAAGGGAGAGACAAAAAGGAAAACAACCTGTGGCCTCTCACGGCACTGCTCCAGAGGGACCACTCAGGACACACACAAGGCTCTGCACACTCACACACACATTTTTCCTCCGTGTGAAGGGGTTTTTATAAAAGGAGTGAGGACGGGCAAATATCCTCATTGGAAAGATTTTCATGAGCTCCATTTCTCTCTATGGATATTTTTTTTTTCAATGTAAGTGGACCAATACATGAGCACACAGAAGCATGAACACACACACACACACACACTGATTTCTCCATCCTCTCTAATTACTCCAGCCATTACCAATGGAGACACAGGAATACTAACAGTTTACTAATGACATGATAACTGTAATTAGAACATCCCGCCAGAGCCACTAATTGTCCTGTCCCCTTTACAGATGAGAGAGAGAGAGAGAGTGAGAGAGAGAGAGAGAGAGAGAGAGAGAGAGAGAGAGAGAGAGAGAGAGAGAGAGAGAGAAAGACAGACACAGAGAGGGTTAATTAGCTTAATGTTTGTTCGGTCACGGAAAAACTAGGTTGTTGATGTCTCTAGACCTGACCCTCTGTTGTTTAACCACAGTTATTCTAATAGCGGAGCTAATGTCCTCTTAATAATACCCAAACTTCATTTTGTGCACTCATTTCTGGCTAAATGAATTCTCTTGGGAGTTACAACTGGATTACTCACAGGGAAGCCAGCAGTGTGAGTCCCTGGTTAAGTAAGAATAACCCTTAATCCTGAAACCTGCTGGAGAACACCTGCTACCTGCAGGGTGACTGAAATGAGATGCTGTTTTTGGAAGTCTCACCTGCCATAGATTAGTAGATGTAGTCGTCACATGTTGAGATGTAAATTTCACAATCAGAGTAAAAGGAACAGCAGGAAATAAATGAATCACATTGGCCTATATTCTCTCATGTGAGGAGTATTATTATTTTTTTTGTGTGTGAAAGCTAGCCGCTGCCGGAGTTTCTTTCCAGTAAAAGCTTGAACACTATCTGTTACACCATAACACAGGGTCATTAAGAGTATTATTCCAAAAATGTTTTCTCATCAGAGTGTCTGTTAACAATATGCTTTACCTTGGCCCAAAACCCTGTTGTGCTTGACACAGGAGAGGAATAAATCCGGGCTGGGTTTACTTCAGGTGGCTCCACTCAGCTACTGCTTCACACTCTGCTGCTCCCCTCTTATTGCACTAATGCCCTCTCATGCTCTCCTGTCTCCCTCCTCTCAGTTTCGCTTTTTATTAAACACCACCAAAAGCTCCAATTTTCAGGCTCTCTCATTATTATCCATTAAACCCCATCTTTTTCTTCACTGTTTCAGTGTGTTTCACTGGGAAAAAGTCCACCATCACATATTAGTGAAGCATTTCCTGGCTTTACAGGGAATCTTCTTACACATCTGATAGTGATAAAAGTAACGACTCACATGGGGGATCATAGAAAACAACATGAAGATATGGGAAAAACACAAACAGACGTGTATGGACAAGCAGATTTCAGAAACACTAATTGTCCTTTCTTTTTATAGTCAGCTGTTATACATTCTGCTGCTTCCACTGAGAATCAGCTCTCTTTGTTTCTCAACTTGTGCTGATATATTTCTAGCCTTTTCTACGCTGGTTTCTTTCTGCAATTTGTAATTAAAGTCAAATGGGAAAACACAGCCAGATACATATTTTTAGAAAATAATACCCTCATTACTTCAAGTAAAGCACTGATAGCAAAGACAGAAGAACAACTGTGTCAGTTGCAGCGAGTCGATTCATTATGTGCTGAGCCAAAACAGGGTATAACCCCATTGTGCGAACAAATGACATGGTTGGTTTGTTTTATTGATTGCCAATGGGAACTTACGAAGCATTATGACCCACACGATGTAACTTTTAATTGTTACAAGCGGGTCCCATGGGGCTTCACAACGCTTGAGATGTGTGACTTTGGACAAGGAATTAACTTGTTCTTTGGAAATCTATGATACTGTCAGAACACATGAGGACACATGAAGAAATGCTTTAGTGGAGCTTAAACAATAAATCAACTTGCTGATCAAACAAACGTCGGATTCTGAAGTTTGCTGACTTGTTTGTTTTGGTGATTCCAACTAGCAAAGATTTCTAAGGTGTAATGCTTTGCTGCTTTTGTCATTGAGCAAAGTATTGTTTTAATCAAAACAGTTATTTGGAGATGTTGCTTTGAAATCTAACAATTTTTATGACAATTTTCATAACTTTTTGAAATCTCTTGGGGATTTAATCAGAGGTTTGATATAGATGAGGAAAATTTTCAGGGCGTGTTATTTAACTTTTGCAGTGGTGAAACAAAATGTGCTTTTTTCATGGGGCAAAACATCCCTGCTCCTGAATCAATTTACTGTTTTCAAAAACTTAGTAATTATCAAAACCATAAATATCACTCATTTTAGCCCGATCCTGAGACACAATGACTTAATCAGTCAACATAAGTGAAAAATCCTGCTTGCTTTTGGCTAGTGCATTTCATCCACAACGAAAGTGCTTTAGATTGAGAAACTAATGATCTTTAAACTCCATCCCACTCTTTATGTCTACTTGAGGAGTAACGAGAAATCCCCCCCGCCTTGTCCCAGAATTTTTAAGCCATATTGGACTTGTTGAAGACATCAAACACTGTCCCATAAGCCACTTTTTAGCGCATACCTGTAGGCAACTCAACCCCACTGCTAAGTAACTCCTCACACAGAGCATCTCTGTGAGCCTGTTTCATCATCTAGCATATTTCAGCTGAGACAGTACAGAGGCAGACAGCTGGTCTTGAGTGGCCAATTATGTCCGTTTATCTCCCTTCCAGGCACAGCTGTGATCAAACGGAATAAAGAAACAGGATCAAACAGCACGGCTAAAAATCATTCTTCCGTTTCGTTCACTTCTTCTCAGCAGCTTCCCTCTGCCCGCTTCTGTCTCTGTTGCTTCCTCCCCGCTTGCACTTCCATCCCTCCCTCCTGTCTCCATCTATATATACACTCTTCTGCCTCACTATGCTTTTCCCTGCTCATCTCTTGGGAGACAACGGAGCAGAGGCATCTGTAAAAGTTTATTGCTGAGGAAGCTTGATCCTGCAGAGCGTGCTGCTGAGCATGTGTGCTTCTCAGTGAACCAGTGGGGAAGCTGGAGGGAGTCCCCAGAAAAGGAAGTTCATCTTTGTCAACGGAGTCAAAAAAAAAACAAGGAATCAACAAGTTCTAAAAATAAACCCAAAACTTTTGACACATGAACTTTATATGTGAAATCTGGTCATAGTGTCAATCTCAAGACCCAGTTAAAGTTGCTGAGCCAGCAAATCAGAGGGTAAATGTTTCCCTTTGCTGTCAAATCTAAACCTTTCTGTGCATCTACCCTTCACACTGCAACCTCCATTTGAATAGATGTGTGATGCATTTTCAGCTCCCTTCTTTGGCAGTGAATCCAAACATAAGATGTTTTTTAGATTGGTGTTCTTGTTTTCAGACTTTCTAATACAGTGGACCTTCTCTTAGAATAAAGCAGCTTGTAAAGAATATCTTCATTGTGTTCTGTGAATGTTTTTTCTCCATAACAACACTTAGCAGAGGACAACTCAATTAGAGTCATGAGGTATGCAAAAGTGCCAGCTATCCTCCTGAAAACCCTAGATCAATAAAACTTATGCCATCTGATTCTTCTGGGTTTTTTTTCCAAAGGTTTTAAAAATGCACACAATAAGCTATGAGCAGTAGGCAAGTCTTTAGCTGAGATCATGACAGTGTCCTGAAGATTTAAGCCTCTTACTGATTCATTTCATAGACAGCCATGAGAATGAATACAGTTAAGAATGAATATAGTTTGAAAAAGGTGGTGAAGGGGCCTTCACAATTAGGCAGAAAAGCTGCAAATAAAGCCTAAATTGCCAGCGACAAAGAGTATTGTCCCAGTCATTTATAATTCTCTCAAAGTTACCTACAAACGCACACCTGTGGACCACAAGTTCAATATTTTGTGCCTGAACCCACAGTCACCAGGGGTCTGTCAAAACCTAACAGACTGTTAAATCTCTCTGCTGGGGTTGCACACGTCCTGAGTGAGTTCGCTCTGTGCGTAAAGATCATTTTACGCGCAAAGCGGTCAAATAAACTGTCCTTAGGAGATTCTGAGGTCGTTTAACTTTCACTTCCGTCAATTGTAAATTGT
The DNA here is from genome assembly GCA_008086565.1 of Thalassoma bifasciatum. NCBI lineage: Eukaryota > Metazoa > Chordata > Actinopteri > Labriformes > Labridae > Thalassoma > Thalassoma bifasciatum. The sequence continues at coordinate 104,380 of RPOG01001199.1, forward strand.
ATAGTTCAGACAAACTGCTCGTCTTGGTTTTCGTGCAGCATCAAACCACATCACAGAGGGGTTTGGGGTAAGTAAAAGCCCTCCGCAACCTCAGCAGTTGGGGGGCTGATAAGATCGAGTCCTTCTCGCCTCAGCAACCTCAGTGCCGATCTCCAGTAGACGGAGACAGATTCCCGCCACCTTTGGGTAAAAGCAGCGATGAAACAGACGGCTATGTTGCATTCATCAGTCTGCCTTTGACTTCAATTTGTGTGAGAAAGTATGACCTGACAGTGGATATCACGATATTTGGTGTTAAAATAGGGACTAAGTCTCTGTAGATTATACCCACGGAGTCTTTACCTTTCAGACCACTTACACTGACACACACTGGTCCCAAAAGGAATATTTTAGAATAGAAAAAAGAAACATGAGAGTGATAGTTCCTCATCGAAAAGCTCCCCCGGGAACAATCATTGATCAAACTGCAGATTAAATCCACAGCATATGGTTAAGATGTTTATCAAGGGGACACAAATCAATAGTGAAACTAAGTCACCAGCCCAGTATCCTTCAACTGTAGCATGAGGGATGAAAAGCAGCTGTGGAGACGGAAGATGCTACTTTAAAATTGCATCACGCTCTTAGAAAGTTGTTTGCATTTTACAGCGACGAACTTTACACTTTACGCATGGAGCTTTGTGGGAATGTAATTACACAACTCGTTTCTGTTTACACCGCTGACTTAATACACTTACTCATTTGTCTGTTTTCCTCCACGCCTCAGTTACCGACCGAGCGAGATGGGTCGATGCTGCGGAGTTGAAAGAAGACAGGACATCCTGGTGCGGGGTTCTCCCTGATAAACGTGCTTTAATTGAGCTAATCAGCGTCTCTCGGCAGTGTCGTTCAAAATGCATCATCCAGTGTGGTAATCCGCGCAACCCGACATGCGTAAAGGTAATTGTTTCCATAAAATTAAATTTTCACGCGCGTTGTGCAACGGGGAATCCCCATCTCCAATAAATAAATAAATAAATAATACCTGTTTCATAAACATTTACTCTAAAAGCAGGTTGATTCTAATTCATTACCTACGTGTGACAGAGCGACTTTGTGAGTAAGAAGCGACAAACTTACCTCCTTCCTCTGCTTTCACTGATGAAGATAAAAGTAAAGTCAGTACAGATCCACAAAGCCACGTGAATAAATCCATCTTTTTCCCCCGATGTGGAGAAAAGACACTGCTCCTCCTCTTCTTATGTGTAAATATTTTGTATTAGACGGAAATCTGCAGTCAAAAGTCAACTTTTCCTCTTCTGTTTCGCAGCCCGTTATTTCTCTCCGGTGCGACACAAGCAGTGCCGACAATCCACTATAACACGCCGGGTTGCGCTCACCGCGCTTTCCAGGAATATTTCACTTATTAAACAGTTTTTGTAACTCAAGCTGCTACGTTTGAGTAAATAAATCTGTGAAACTTTTCTCTGAAAGTAAGCCCAATTTTCATCCTCAACACAATATCAAAACCTCGGGATCCATTGCGGTGCGCACGGTCGGTAGCTCCTGTCACTTACAACGCGTGTGGGTCTATCGACCTGGGTGAGACGCTCCGTGACCGACAAGACTTGAATAAAAAACACTGGAAATTCCCCGTTTCAGCTACCAAGAGAGAACAATCACATGCGCCGACAACCACCAACTTTTACAAATTCTGTATAAAAAGTATCAAGAGAGTTCTCCTTGTCTCGATGAAACATCCAAAAGCTCGTTGGCTGGTTCGCTCTTCAAATTTGCGCATCAAAAGCACATGTGACAAAGAGTGAAAAACAATATTTTCCAGTCGTTTCTCCTCTCAGTGTAAGTAACTGTCCCCTAAAAGTGTGTTCTTGTGCAAAATGTGCCACAAGGTCTCCTAGATGAGGCAGTTCCAGCGTGCGTAAAACTGCTCGACAGAAAACAAACGTGCAGCCTCTCCGCTCTCCTCTTGCAAACTGTGCGTTTCCTTGCAGAAACGCGCTCTGCTGTGTCCGCGTGCCTACTCTCTCTCACTCTTGGACGCTGCCTCTCTCTCTTTCTCACTCACTCTCCTTCCCTTTCCCAGCAGCACCGGCAGCGCGCTCTTTCCCCTCCGATCTCCGCCGGGTTTGTGGTAGCAAGCAGGACTGCTCACTCAGTCCCCTGTCTCCGAGTGCGTGCACGACGTGCGCGCGAGCGTGTATCGGATTACAGTAGGCACCTCGGCCCGCCTCCGTATAGCCCCCTCACTGATTAAAGAGCAGTTTCATCTCCCGCTCACACCCTCTTCTCTCTTTCTTTACCGAACCCTCTTTTCCCTTCTATCTCTCTCTCTCTCCGTCTGATTCATTTAGAAATGCATCTTCCCCTCCATCTACCATTCTCTCTTATTCTTTCCTTTTCTGGAAACCATTTCTTCACCACCTTTTCTCCCATTACTCTATTTTATCCCTTTCACTTTTTCTGGTCATAAAAAAAGGCGAGGTGGGGAAAAGACAGACAGGGAAAGAAGGAGCCCACAGCTCAGTTTTATGTTCTTTGTAGCAGTGCTGGGAGCAGTAAAAGGAACCTGCTGCTTGTTCAAAGCAGGACTGTGGAAACAATGAACATGTGCAGGTATAAATTAATCAAATGAAAAGAAATTTGAGGATTGACTGCATCATCAGTCTCCAGAAAAACTCATTTTCTTTTGACGATTTTAGCTAAATGGTATTTTCACTGGAAAGGGGTGATCTTTGAATGTAGAGCCTATCTGGTGACAATGGTTAAACTAGAGAAAACTAAATTTACGCACAAACCATGTTGCACACTCACTGGTGAAACACTGTTTAATAAAAGTATAGAGGTCAGTGATGGACAGAATCTGCTCTAGGGGAAGCCATAACTTACCTTTAAATTGACTGAATTTCTATACCCAGTTCCTCAATTCTTTGATGCTTACTCACTTTCTTTTAATCTCTCCTCCCTTACTCTCACTTTTCTCCCATGATAGCATTAAACAAGGTGCAAGTTAGTGGGATGTGTGTTTTAGGGCTTAGCAACACCATAGCTTGTGGTCTGAACAACTAACCAAACCTTGGCTCACTCAGTGCCTTCCCAAGACACACCCTGCACACATTCACACACACATCCAGCCCATAATGACACAGCCAACCTCCCTATTGACCACTTTATAAAAAAAGATTGCGTTGTGCACTCAGTTATCTCGTGGGAAGAAAATCCCTTTGAAACCTCTTTTTGTGTTTTATGACAGGGGGAAAAAGTCACACAAGTGCTGATGTTTCTTTTTTCAACATCGTGTGGTCATTATTTTTGGCCCCTTGAACTTTCTAAACAAAGACTTTGGTGAGAGCAAAGTCACTAGTAATGTATCACAAATGGCTCCTGGTCACTTTTACTTTTAAAGTAAATTGCCTCTTACAAGTGTGCAGATGACTCACTGGTCTCAGTTCTGGAAAGTGACATGTGACACACATGCCCCCACACATACACACCGTTTAACTGTCACTCAGATGTTTTTTAACGTCTCTGGAGGTCTGGAGGTATTAAGTTATTTTTCCATGACAAGTCTCTACATGTGTGTCAGAGACAGAGTGCAGTTGTCACCCTACCTTTTCCCTGGGTCCCCTCTTGTCGTAGGACCCCTGTAACCCATCTCTCTATCCCCTCTACTCCTCTGGTCCCGTTTCATTCCACAGATGCTAGACCTGCTTTCAACATGAATCCATCAGTATGAAAGCATAAGATTACTAAATGCCAAAACAATTCAGTCAGCCTAAAAAAATATTTTCAGACCAATACAAATTAGGTAGATGTCATTCTAATCCACTTTGTTATCAACAAGAAGATATTCAAGCAATCCATTATTTAATGAAAGTAGAACAAAAGTTCAAGTTATGGTTTCATGAAGGAGCAGAGCTGGCCGTGTGCAAAAAAAACTTTCTACAATCTTAGAATCCACAAATTGGCAGGAAGACTGGACAAAAAAGTAAGTGGTAACCTCTGCGGATCCTTCTGAATTCACACCAACCCACCACATGGACTCAAGCCTTCTGGACTTCCCCTTCGCACATTCTTCTGTATTACTTGCCACAGTATGTTGTGAAACTAGGATATGCTAATCCACGACACCTTTTCTACTTGCCAAGCAGTAGACTGGGTTTCCCAGAAGTCACTTCTGACATCACTACAGATCCATTTTAGGAAATTAGATAAAAATGCTATCTGGGCCTGCAGAAAAGTCACTCTGTTCTGACCAGACTGCAGACTTCCTTCCAAGTTTGTGTGGCTTAGCATGCTAAAATAAAGATAAGGGGCATTTTCTGAAGTTGTAACTCTTTTTATTTATTAATAACTTGTATGTATTCTCCTAAGCAAGGTTTCATCAGATGCACATGTGTGTCTCTGCCTGCAGCCCACTGATCAGCTGATCAGATGAGAAACCAGAGAAACTCCTGTGCCCACTGGGAAGCAGGAGAGATCCTGAGTTTCCTGCTTGTGCACAGGTGTTTAAACTGTGAGCTCATTCCCACTGACTGAGAAAACTACTCACTGTCACAAGTTAAGCTTGGTAACAACATTTTTTTTCATGACTTCTGTGAATCAGAGGATTCCTGTGACACACACAGCTGCTGTCTGCATCACTTGCCATCCATCCTTTACCGAACACCAGTATTTCACACACTTTCTTCTATTCCTCAGAAGTTAAATCAAAATAGGACTAGTTGCGAAGTCAAGTGTCTACTTTCGCCGTGTTTTACTGTATTATGACTAAACCCAGGGTGCACATGATATATTTACCACATCACCATATGCAAGTTGACTTTACACCATAGAGCCAAACAGCTGATCAGTGCACTTTATGTGAAAGAACAAGTATCTTGTCTATCTTACAAAATGCATAAATGTTACACACACTTGCACTAAAATGTATTAACTGGTTCGGACTTTCTTAAAATGATCCAAGTTGCATTTTATAATTGACCCCACCTTTAGCGATTGATCTGAACACATAATTATACTTCACATGAACCATGTTAGTCTAAGGAGTCCAGAAAATAGTGAAAAGTGACACCTGAATTAAAGAGTAAAAAAAACTGTCACTAGAGTATAAAGAAATAGCTTTCAGAGTTCCCTGAAATAGAAAAAATGTCTTCACACAAGAAAATACATAACTGCATTTTTCTAACTTCGTTGGCAGGCTAAAAAATTTTTTTTCAAGTAATCCAGGCATCCATTTTGCCTTTAAATATCTTAAAATAACACTTTTTCGGCCTTGTCTGACTAGAAAACATGTTTTTGCAACAAACAAGACAAACTAGGTTCTCTTGCAGATAACACACTCCCTGGTGAAATTAGTTTTGACATGCTATTGATAATATCAGGGTGAAAGACACAGCTGCAGTTGGTGTAACTAATAAATATCAAATGCCGCAACTAATGTTTCTCATGAAAAAATATCTCTTTTGCTACGCACTTAGAGTTTTATCACATTAAAAAGAGGTGAAAGAGTGATTTCTTTTTTATGAGGTAGTGTCATACAAATGAACCACTATAGCATGTTACATCTTGCAGTGAAGTAGAAGTTGATCCTTCTTAGTAAACAGATTTGTCAGACAATTCTTTCCTCCACATTTTGAAACCTAACCTGGGCTTGCGGTCAGGTATGTAGGAGTTCATTTAGACCACTGATAGTGCTGAAAATCCTGCATTTGTTTGTGCATGGAATAATTATCTAACACAAACATCTTAATGTTGCAAATGTTGTGTCTTGAAATTCAGAACATAAGATTTCCTCATTTTGAGTGGTAACAGTCTGAAGAATTCTTCCAGAAATCATTTTAACATTTGGTCAGAAAATCAATTTCTCAGGCACTACCTCTATCTGACCATTTTCGTAACCGTCCAAAACAACAACCTGACATTTTCAACAACTTCCTACTGAGCTTTTCCAGCTGTGTGGAGGTAAGAAAGCAGCCACAGTTTGAATTTCTCCCTCACCCTCGTTTTTATTCCTGACACAGATATTTCTGACTCTTTTCCAGTGAACCATCAAGCGCAACACTTTGAATGCCTTCCAGGAGGAGCAGTCTGAAAACGTTTATTCTTATTTCTATATTCAATCAATACTGTGCCTGTGCTGTTACTCAATACTCACTGCCTGTGTGCCAAAACAGTTTTATCTCTTTATTTAAGGCTCTACCTAACGCTGCTGGGTTCAGACTTTGTGTGGAGAGAGGTAGAAGATAAGTGAACTCATATGAAAACATTCTTGGGTGTGTGTGTGTGTGGGTGTGTGTGCGTTGCAACAGAGCTGTGAAACCAGCAGAGGGTAAGGTGATCTGTGCTGTGCGTCAGGGGAAGAACTTGTCTGCTGGCCTGTCGACATGCACTTCTGGCCCTGTCCACACATTGCCAACACTCCGCGTCCTCAATCAAACTCATTTTCTGTCAGTTAATGAATTATTTTATTGTTTTTTTTATACATGATGTGCAATTATTTATTTTCTTTGTGTGTGTTCTGCTTTCCCACTCTCCTCCTCTGCTTCTCTCTACTTCCTCCCTCCTTTTCCCCCTAGAGAAGTGGGATTCTCTTTTGGGAATTCAGCAATGTAAACCAACTTCCCTGACCCCCGGTGCACGAGGGTCTATTTCTTTATCTGTTTTAAATCAATTACTTCTTAAAGCAGAAAAAAATGATAGGTCCTGGTAAAAGGTTTGTCGTGATTATGGGAAAAAACAAAAGCTTTACATGACCCATGAGGTTCCCTTAACTCCACTTACAGAGAAAAACTCAACTTAGACTGAAAAAAAAATCTTTGTCTTATCACTTTTAAGGACTCCTGAAATTCACATTAAAAACCAGAACTTAATGAGCTGGGAGAATCATGTCAAATTTAAAGACACCTGTCTCACCTATGAGATCTTACATGGTTTAGCCATGACTATTTCACATCATACAGAAATAGCAACTTATGATTCCTCAGAAAGGTACAATACAAGCTCAGTAACCACCCACCTGAACTCAAAGCTTAACAAAACTGTCCAACAGATTTCTCTGTTTGGAGCTGCCAAAATATATATGAGCTCTACAAAGCCCTTCCAAAAAAGACATCTTCCACCACATACACACTGCACAACTGTAAAAAGTCTAAGGGGCCTCTTTGTATGCAAGGTACTTTGAAATTGAAACCTCAATCACAAATACGACACACTAGAGCCACAATATGTTTGCAACTTTTGCAGCTCTGTGCTGATGTTGCTATTTTAACACCTTTTGCACACTACAGATCAGTTCTTAGTTATAGTATTTCCAGTTATCCTTAATCTCCCCATGGGTTACAACATTCAGTGCTAACAGAGTCTGATTGTGTGCCATCCGATGACAAAAGGTCAGTAATGGTAATACATCCAAAGTAATCCAAAAGAGTCACCCAAAATGTTACCACCCAGCAGAGATTTCTCCCAGTCTTTCTGATTAAAACTTTACTCGCGCATGCTTCCCTCCATCAGTCATGGAGGTTAATAGCACGTGAAGAATGTGGTAATCTCAGAGGAACCAGCAGCTCTATGTCTGTCAACCACTCCTCACACCCAAACATGTGTGCGAGGCCGCAAACCAGTGTTTGTGTGTGAGAGTTAAAAGTGTCAGAATTTGAAGTTTGAAGCTCTCATTATTGTTATAAGATTATTTGTTTTTCCTTGTTTTTTTTGTAATGTGCATTATCAAGCCCCTGGCACCTCTAAACTCCAGGGGTGCAGTGTTTCTGCAGTTTTTCTACTTTCCTGCTCAAGTTTTCACACAGATCATGTTTCCACTCCTCCCAAGATGAAATATCCTAAATGAATTGCAAATGCAGCTTGAAATGTCTTTGAGAAAAAAAATCATCTTTCATAATACCCCATTTACACATTTCATCCTGCAGCTGACCCACAGCTATTAGAGCGACTCACAAACAGACACATTTACACTCAGAGAATAAATATTTATGTGTGCATACATCACCCACGGACTGACCATATTTATCTGCTGTATGGAAGATATTTCATCTCCAGTGTGGGCACACCAGCACTGAAAACACTCAGTAATACAAAAACACACATGCGCACACACACACACATACACTCTCCCTGTGGCCTCATCAATAAGCTATATTACTGAGCAGGTCTTACGGGAAGCCACAGTAAATTAGTGTGTCAACAGTTAACATGGACTGCACTGACATGCTCATTTAGTGCAGGAGCCGGGCTGAGACATGTGGCAGGGACACACATGCACACATGGCAGGGTACAGATATAGACACTGAGATCTGTGAAGATTTACACACATGCAGTGATGCACACTTTTGCAGACACATACCCACATTAATGTGTTATGAAACACACAAACACAAAGGGAGAACATAAACAGCATCACATACACGTTCTTACTTTTTTATATCCTGGTTGCACAGTTCCCTCAACAATTACCTGTATCTTCTATGTACACATTCCTCGAAAAAATGGTCTGTCTTGCATTTTTTGTAAGCATACATGTGTGTGATTGTGTGTGGGTGTGGACACTTCATACTATGACCATGTGTGAATGTGTGTTTCTGTGTGGTGCACAACTAAGTGGTGATAATCACAGTACAGCTTGTAGAGACTGCAGGGAGTCCACTCAGCTATTAGCAAGGACACAAAGGTGATAGAGACAAATACACACACACACTCACCACACATATACAGACACAGACGTTTGGTGATACATAGACACATACTGTACAAATAAGCAGTGTCCAGGGATCACAGCACACTTTCAGGGCCGGGCAACCTGTGAAAAACGTCTGCACCGTTAAACATCTTTATTTCCACCATTTTTTCCTCATCTCTGCACTATTTTCTCCCTCTCCTTTCTGTCCTTTTTTCCTCCCTTATACATTCCCTTTCTTCCTCTTGAATTTCATCCTCTTTCATCCCGCACCTTTTACTCGTCTCCCCTCTGTTTGACATTCTTGTTAACTGCTCTCTTTTAACATCATTTTTCTCTCGCCCTCCTCCCTGTCTCCTCTCTCTGTCTCTCTGTGTTAGTCGATAAGGATGTCCTCCCTGGGTGTTTGGTTCAGCTGGTAGCACAGCAGCAGCATTTAGCAGCTTATGCCTCATTGCCACTGCACAGTCAGCTCGACTCGACCTCTTTCTACTCAGGATACTTGCACCTTCTTTTTTGGCTCTCCTAAAGTACCTGGTATGGGGCATTTCTTTAAATTCCAAGTGAGCTGGGTCCAAAAACAATACAGACCTTAGACTAGTAATGATACATAGGGGTGGTCAGGAGTGGCCATGGCCCTTCTTTGAAATTCCTGATGGGCCACACCAGATGCCATCCTAAACTTCTACTATTATTGGCTATTTTGCTTCAGCAAAGGTTGGACCTCTGTTAAATTCACCATTTTAGGCTGTGCTGCCCCTGACTGCTGGAAACTTTCTTTGCATTTGAATTTGGCATCTCACCTTCAGGTAGTTTAAAGTGGCTGTGAGGAGAACAGTATGAAGTGGATTGTAGTGACTCACGGCCAGGGGGACCCACGCAAACTGTCGTGTTGTATTTATATTGCAAGTCAAAGTGAAAGTGGATTGGATCTTCTTTTTAACACTACTCTTCTTTGTTGAAGATAACTTTTTTTACGGGACACAACGCAACAAGGTTATGTACTTATCAACTCTAAGAGGTAAAGGGGTGTTATTGTTTGTTTCAGGCTGTTTCATAACTAGCAGAAAAAAAATTCAAGGGGCTTTGAGGAATAGATGATTCAACATGGAAAGCCAATATTTCCCCAAGACCTGCAGAGAAAGCGCCTCAAATGAGTTACACCTTCAGGTGAAATAAATTGCTGGAAATTTAAATGGGATTTTTTAAACATGGTGGATATTGAAGTCGGAGATCTAAAAACAAAAAGTCAATGAATTAAGCAAAATTGTTCATAATACCACCATGTAAACTAAAGTAAACTAAGAATAATTTAATGCATAGGGTACAGCTTTAAAAGTGAAAAAAAAGAAAAAAATACTATTCACCGTGGTAATGCATGGACTATAAGCCTGGCAAATGAAGTGTGATTTGAAGGATTTGTATCCCCTGTTTTGACATTTTACACCTACATGGTTTAGGCGTGAGAGCTGAGGTGTTTTGTTTAGTACCATCAGTCACTGTCTGGTAAGGGAAGACAGCTTACAGTGAAAAGAAAGGGGGTGAGGGGGGAAAAAACCCACTTCACAGCTTTCTATCTCACTCCCCCTTTCACCCCTACCTTTGTTGTTGTCTTGGTTCTTTTATTATTCTAACTTCAGACCAGTTCATTAGTCGCTCCATTCTTCTCCACTTCAGGCACCACCAATGGAAAGAAAGTAATTGGAACTAACTGTACTTTTGTGCATGGGAATCACACACACACACACACACACACACACACACAGTTTTCACGATCCACTACCTTCGAATTGCAGACAGTACAGTCATATGTATGGTGGTATTGTTTAAGAGGAACAAAAGACAGACCTGTTTACGGGCAGGTCGCTCAGCTGTAACAGTGGGTGTACAGATACACACGGGTCACTGGTCAGGAAGTACACTCATTTACACACACACACAAACTTTCTGGGACAGGAAGAAGAACATCTTCACATTGTTTTCTGTCTAATGACAGTATCACAAACATAAGCCTTGGGGAGATGAGTGTGAGCGTGATATGGGGGGAGTGGATCCTTGAGGCTGTGGAAAGAACATTATCAGTGTTTTTCTTGGCGGGGGGATCTCATGTTGTCTGAGATGACACAAACTGATAGGATTATCAGTGATGGCTTAATGGCACAGACGACACCAGTGCTCACACACAAAGACACAGTCACACAAATGCAGAGACGGGCTGATCTCTGATCACTGATAAGACCACAGGTCACAAAAACCTAACGCTGATAAAGTGGCTTGTGACCCCTTGGAGGGCTGATAAGAGCAACTGCATCGGTGTGTGTGTGTGTGTGTGTGTGTTTAGGTTTGCGTATGTGTGTGATGTAACAGCATGAAGCTTCTTTTTGACTGTCTCACTTCGTGCTCATCTTGTTTTTTTATTACTACCCCCAAGCTTCTTTAAACACACAGCTCAGACATTTCTCTGAGTTTTCCAAAGTTGCTTGTTCACACACACTCACCCTTCATAACATGAAGTCTCTGCTGTTGGATAAGGCAGGGTGTGGAAATAAAATGATGTTGAAAAACGCAAAAAGAAAGTCAGGGAGTAATGCTTCTGACACGATTGCCACAACAGAGATTAGCAATGATGACAGTCTAAATGCTAAGAACAAAACTACAGATACACAGATACTGTTCTGTTCTACTTTCTATTTTATTTAACCTTTACTTTACTTTACTTTACTAAGAATATCCCCACTAAGATACAAATTTTCACTTACGAGGGGCCTGGTCAATACAGCAGCTTAGAAATTCTCACACAGAACAAGGTAGAATGACAAACATTAAGTAGTATCAACTCCATCAACACCTAAATGAGCAAAGTTCAGCAGTTGAACTTTTTTAAATAAATTTTCAAATATCCTAAACTAATACAATCAAAAGCACTGAAAGCTGCACTTAATAGGGGAGATAATGAAGGATGCAAAATGGTGTTGTCTGCATAGAAATGATAAACAGTTAGGATCTTGACAAATGTTTTATCTTTTTAAAACCAAGATGCTTTCACTCATCTCATTCTTTGTCTCTCCCCCATTTTTACACAAGTCACAGGGTAGAAACTTCATCTCTCCTGACTCACTCACAGCAATTTTTTCGTAATATTTCCTGTTGCATTCTTACATCCACCCTCCCTGATTTAACGAGCTATAGTCACTTTCCTACACAAATCTCGCCCCTTCCTCCTCTCTTTTTCCCTCTCTTCCCTCTGTCCTTATTTCCTACATTTTTTTGTTTTATAATAGGAACTGATGTGTTCTTTCATCACACCCTCAATACCTCCTGTATGCTAATGTTGACTGTAAAGACCTTGAGGTGATCTGACTGTCTTAGCCTGTAATTAAGCAAAACAATAGTCAATTGCTCACATGTAAACACTCGCACACAAACAGAATCAGGTTTAGCCTCCAGACAAGCTTCAATATGATAATTAAACCTGGAAATTATTTCAAGCTTGTGTAAGGTATTGGATACTTGTGATTGATTTCAAAGATAACACATGGGTATCCTGGTAAAAGGACAACAGAGAAAAGAGAAACACTCAAACACAAGCCAAGAGGACTTCAACTGGGTCTGCAATCTTCACACAGCTAATTTTTCAGGCTTTTCTAAAGCTCACGCACAGTATGGGTGACATTTCAGTCTCCTATAGGGGACTGAAATGGAAAATATTTTGACCTTTATGCAACCATACTTATAGGATTGGAGGGGAGGATTGACGGTTTCAGGAGTGAGGCTTGATGGAAGGTTGGCAGAATGGAGGGATGGAGAAATGGCCTTGCTCCGCAGAAGTGAAAGAGATTGAGAAGAATATTAGACCCTACAATATTAAGATTGAAAAATAATGCATTAGAAAAAGAAGAAAAAACAACAACAGGGGGACTATGTCAGCCTGGAAGTGTTGCTGAAGGTACCAGGGAGAAGATTAAATACAAGGAGAAAGTCCAGTTTGGTAATAAAGCCATGAGGTGAAGGGTTTATCACGGGCCGAAACACAGCACAGCAGTTTAAATTACTAGTGGATACAATTTTACAGTCCAGGCAAGTTTTAACAGCCACCATTTAATCCTACATCTCACATTTTGCAAGGTTACATTCAGAGATTTATTCCCAGGATTTTGTGCTTGCACTTTGCTTCTGTAGCAGCAAAGTTTTGACGTGGATGAATGCAGCAGAAATGATATCGGTGCTTCTCTTACCCCAAAGAAAGTTTGGTGGCCTTTAAAATGTTTTGTTATTTTTCTTGAGAGAAGACACCGCATTCTCATTATCACAGAGCAGTCAAATAAAGAAAAAGGTTACAATTATCTTTTTTAACTCCTGTTCTGCTGCTTCTCCAACATCAACACTGAATGAATCTACTTGAACAATGATCTGTTATGATGTCTTTACCTCTACTTGAGTTAAAAGAACATGCTCTTTGCCACCAAACAAGGTTTCAGCTTTTCAGAAGTACATTGTGGTGGTTATGTGATCACCATCGTTATGCTGTTGTGGACATTTCAGGAATTGTAAATCTTAAGATGAGAAAGGTCTTTATTTAGACTAGGAAAGGATTATCATGGAACCGTGCAAGACTTAATGAATCCCATCTGCAATGCGACTGTTTAACTCCATCTCTGCTATAAATAGCCAATACAGATACTCTGAACATATCAATCATTGCATGCAAAAACACTTTGTGTACTGTATGTTTTCTTGGGTTACGCCCACTTTGCAGAATTCACTTCACCATATCATGATGACGCATACTGTTTGTGTTTTAGCATCCTGGTGCAATGTTTTCTTTGACATTGACTTGTCTATACATGCGTTGGTGTAGTCAATAGATTATGTACTTGCTACAGTCATTGTTTTTAACTTTTATCTTTGATGTTTTTACCTTTGATATTATTGTATTGCTCTATTTTTAACTTTCACGGTACATTGTCATATTCCTTCGTCTCTTGCTGCAAGCTGCAAGCATTTATCCCAATAAGGGCTCAGTAAAGTACATGTTGTCTCATCTTATTGTATAAACTTAAAACATTGTTATCTCTCTGTACACACTTAATAATGGCAGTGTGGTTCAACATAAGAGGTGTCTGTATTTAAAACCTTTTCCAACCTGTCAAAAATGCAGTCTTGGATGAACTACTGTATTTCCTGATGCTATGACAACTGGCTTATGCCTTATGAGAGATGTGCTTCCTGCTAGACCTGACTTTACAATTACAAGTAATATAAAGAAAGTTGCTTAGCGACCAGTCTCAAATTAGTAAGTCAAGACAATAACAGACAGAAAATGTTCTTGGATATAGAGAACTATTCTCTCTAAAAGCCAGGGTGCCACAGTTCCCCAACTCAATGGGGATTAAAATACAGCTCAACTTTAATCAATATTGAACCTTATTTCTGGTTACATAATATTACAAATCAAGTTTATGTTATAGATGTGGGCACTGACATGGGTGAAGGAAGTCTAACCATTCAGAATTGTTAGATGTACTCTCCTCAGCTGACTTCATTAGTGAATATTTATTTGAACAAAGGTCAATGTCGCTCTATTCATTGTGGAATAAAACAATGGTGGTTTACACTGTGGTACACAGGAAGTGATGTGTTTGTTTGGAATAAATACAAGCAAGAGTGGGAAGTCAGCCCGAGCTGTAATTGCAGAAGTGAAAAGAACTCCACCTACAGAAACCAGAATTTAAAAATGACAAACTTAGGGATTACCACTTTGATGATGTGAATTAAGGCGGGGGCTACAGGGAAACAAATTTAGGGTTTACACATCTATTTATAGGAAGCAGGGAGGAAGTGGGAGCCAAGGCCAGAAGGGGGGGAGTGATATAATAATTGGAGTTACTTCCAGGGAAAATCCTATTTTTGCTGTCTGGCAGAGATAAAGGAACATGTGAATGGGTGGAGGATTGAGGGGAAGGAAGGAGTACACAGTTGCTTTCTGGAGAAAATCCTATTTTCTCACTGTGGTAAAGGGGGAGGGATAGACAGATGGATTTCTAGCTGTCTATCTGACTGGATGGAGAAGTAGATGGATGAGCGCTAGACGGGTGAATGTATGGATTCCAGGAGGGATGGATGAATGGATGGATGGGCCCAGTTGGTGGGGAGCAACAGATCGTCGTTGTGATTTGGGAAAGGCTGCAAATGTGGAATATGGATAGGATGGGTGGAGAGATGGACAGATAGATGGGTGGAGAGATGGATGGTGAGTAGATGGACGGAGGTTTGGAATTGCTATGGGTAAAATCCCATTTCCTGCAGCTGTTAGACTTAGCACCTGGAGTCCTCAAATTACCATAATAATCTACGATGAGGAAACAAACTAAATTTAGGTCTCATAGTGTGCAAGTGTGTGTGTGTGGGAGTGTATGTGCGTGTGTGTGTGTGTGTGTGTGTGTGTGTACTCAAACTCATGTATGTTTGTTTTCCAGTGTTAAATGCAGGTAAAAGTATCTAAAGTCCATGCATACAAGTGAACACGGATATTTGACAGCTACTCTTCTTCACTCGACATAGTGAAACCGTTTCTGTGTGTGTGTGCTAGTGTGTGTGTGTTTGTGTGTGTGTGTGTGTAAGGAAAGATGAGAATGGGAAATGAGCAGTTGGTGCTCTGGCCCACAAATTTGATTTAGAGTTGCTGCTTCAATGAGATGGTTGACCGCATCCTCCACCACCCCCTCCCGACACACACACACACACACACAAGGAAATATTAGTGGACGCTAATTGATTGAGGAGTGTTTGCTGATGGACAGCGTCTGAGATGGGTAGAAGCGATGTGGGGGTCAGCAGCTGTTTCATTTCCCAGACCTACTAAAGTGTGTTAACAGCAGCTGAACAAACACACAGACACAGGCACATGCACACACACACATACACACTTTTACTAGTGTGTAAGGTTGTCATGTGGCACTGAATGGCCTGAATGACACAGAAAAGAGAAGACACTCTTGTTGTCTTTTAATGCTATCATTGAAGCTTGAGTGACTACATTAGAGAAAACACGTGCACTGTGTGAGAGCAGACAATACAGAGAACTCAGAAATAAACCTGACCATGGGAGTGTAACACGCGCGAGTGTCAGGTCAACTTTAGATTGCTAACGGCCAATATGAGTGATCATGTCTGATGATTCATCTGTCAGGCTGAGATCTGGGTCAAAGACTCAAACATCAAATACTGCTGACATGCTGCAGGCATCATAACTGAACAAGAACAATAACAAGAACAGGAATAGCACTCAACTGCTCTTTTGTCCATCTTAAAGATTTATATGTTTACATACAATGTACTGTTTTTGTCACTGACAATCAGAAAGACTGAGTTTCTTTCAACTTGACACAAGTAAGGTTATGTCAGTCCAAAAAGCTGAAATGGCCCCAAAAAACAGGGACATGTTAAAAAATATATATATTTTAATTCAAGTTTGGCTGTCTTTTTAATGGAATCATTTGGTGTCTGTACATAATAATACTTCTGACAACACCTTTCAAAAAACACAATGAATCTTTTTTCTCAATCTTTGAAACCCCTCTCCTTCAGGTTCTGATTTAGGGTGTTAACAAAACACAATAAACTATAGCTCTAACACATTTAATCTAAAAGTGGGCACAAAAAGGGGGCGTGGGTGTAGTTTAGAGTGCTGAAATGGTAAAGAAAGGTTTAGTAAAAGACACCAAGACAATATGAAGTTTGCTCTCCAGTTGTAAATCAGTTTTTATTCAAGGCGTTGAATTCTAATCACCTCAGAGCACATAACATGTTTACAATGAAGGTTTTATGTTTTTCTTTCTTCACTTTCATGTGTCAATTGCTTTTTTTTTTCTTCAAATTCCACTTCCCAGATCTTTCAGCCTTTTCTTTGTCTCATGAGAAATGCATTTTTCTGTGATAAGGGTGTATTTTGCAGATTTATTGACAAGAAAGAGGAGCGAAGATGGGGAGGCGAAGATGGAGTGAGTCGATGAGAGGGGTAAAGCCCACTGTAGCTCAATCTTTTATGTTTTTCTCTTTTCAATCTGCCTCTCTCTCTTCTTTATAGCCCTGGATAGCCTTAGAACAAGGCACAGGATGAAATACAAAGGATTTAATGAAGCATTGCTCTCGCTCTCTCTCTAACGCGCACACACACACACACACACACACACACACACACACACACACACACACATGTACACAGAGAGGCACACACTCAGCCTCTCTGTTTACTGCTTCATCTTTTTAGGGTTCTCCTCTCACTCCAGAGTTTTATGGCACTGTAATAAAACAGACAATAGACAAATGGTCAGTGAAGAATTGCTCCTACAAGGGGATGTTATTGGTCACATTGTCATTCAGATGGTCAGTTAGCCAGTCAATCAGTGGACCATACAGTCAAACAGAAGGTGGCCAGACCATAGTCCACACAGTCATTACTGAGATCTGGTTCAATGAAGTTGATTTGAAAGAAAGTGAAGTCAGCAAAGAAGAAGTTGAAAATATAATTACATGAAAAAGATTCATAATCAGAGTTTGAAAAGACAAATATAAGAGCAAGAAGAAGTAAGACTTGTTTTTTTTTGTGTGTGTGTGTGTGTGTGTGTGTGTGTGTGTGTGTGTGTGTGTGTGTAAATTTAAGCCTTACGGGGTAAAATGACTTATTTGGGGAAATTTCAGTACACACACACGCACACTGTACTTAAGACTATCTTTCACATTAAACATAGCCATCTTGGTGTGACCCCCTGCTGCTGCCTCAATCAATCAAGACTAATGGGTTGTGACTCTTAAGCACACAAACACACACTCACACAAACCACGCAGTAAGAAAACACTCAAATACTTTGCCTATCAGTCTCTAGATCGCTGACTACTATTAGCCTCATGAGAGCAGTGCCCGGTCAAAGCTAAAACATCTAAAACTTCAATACGTATTTGTCCCATTTGATGACATTTTCTATAGCATTATCAATCCAAGCAAAGTTCAAAATGCAGAAAGTATCATGGTGGATTCCATTCTATATAAGAAGTCTTAAATTTAAAGATGTTTATCAGATACATCAGGTGAGACGCCCCCTGAAAGTTTCTCTTTGGAAACTTCAAAAAACCCATTTAGAAATGTAAAAGGCTTCTCTTTGTATTGACAGAAATATACAGAACTTAAGTGCTTTTTATTTTACTGTAATTTTTCTAACTTGTTTTAACCAGCATTCCCACCTCCATTTTTTGGGCTTGTTTTTTTCTGTAGGAAAGGACAGCAGGAAAAAGGGTTAGAGCGAGGACTGACATGTGGGAAAGAGGCCACAGGTTGGTCTTGAACTCAGGCCGCCCACGCAAGGGCAAACCTCAAGGAGCGCAACCTATAACACTCAGCCATCTGCCCTCCTTATGTAATCTTTTTACATAGGATAGAAACATTAATCCTTATAACCAAAATAACTGCAGTACAAATTAACATGAACAAATCACACATCTGTAGCAAATAATGTTTTGTGTCTATGTGAGAGGAACTGTTATGCAAACAACTTTTTGCTGCAGTACTACATGTTACAGAAGCTACTCAAAGTTACTTTGAGGAAAAACCTCCAAACTCTGTCTTGGTTGGTAGTCAGGAGCCACATATGCTAAAAGAAAACACACAACACTATCAAACCAGTACAGATCATCTAAAGTCTTCTAACAAAGATGATAGTGACAGTTAGCATTACTGCAGCACAGTGAGCCTCCCACCTGTGGCAAAAGAAGCCTTTTTACCGAGCAGCTGAAGGATCCCTCTCTCTCCACACCAGATGTAACCAGGACCTCGCCCTGTTACCCACAAGCTTTAAATCTTCCTTGAGAATCCAAACAGTGCTTGATCCTTAGAAACAAGTGCACAATTATGGTATGCTCAGCTTAGAAATGTTAACACTGTGTCCCTCCGGCAGGGGTGTGACCTCAGCTCTGACCTTTGTTTGTCTTCAGAGTTTTCATTGCAACAGGTGCAGTAACTTTCTGTGATGATAAGGTTCCACAGTAGCCTGATTTTAGGAAGAAATCATGGAGGGTGAATGTTAAAAACTAAATGACAGAATGTTAAATCATTGCCTCTATGTAGGTTGCGCTAAAACTTGGTGTCACCTCTCTACTGCTGCTGCCTTAATATGGGAAACTATGATAAATGCCAGACAAAAATCAAAAAAAAAATACTTGCAGAAGTTTTGCATGTATCATCTACCACCTAACATTAACCTGTAAAGTTTATTACTTTATTACCTGAGTAGCCATTTCATGATTTTCATACATAACCTGCCCTATTTGCATCCCCCTTAATACGATTTTCCCTTCCTGAACTCTCAAACAGGAAGCAGAACTTGAGTTTTCAAATGGGAATCACATACAAGTGACAACCTTCACTTGCTGTACTCAGCCTCTACATCAAAGTGATATAAAAACAGATATTCACCCAAACAAACTGATTAAATCTAAGAGTTGATTTTGGTGGTAAAATGTACCTTTTATAATACATTTTGAGCAGCTAACTCGAGATAAATTAATTTATTTGATAGCTATAATTCAGTTGAAATAACTGGAAAGAGAAAGAGAGGGAAAAACCCTCCACAGGTGATAAAGAGTCTGTGAGTGTGTGTCAGTTAATGTATTGTTAGGCTAATTTTCCGACAACCTCCTGCATTTCATTTCAATATCAAACGGCTTTGAAGGAAAAGCTTTTTCAAAGGCGTGGTAATTGTTGTAAAGCTGTGTTCCTCTGCACTTCTCCTGCTCCCTCTCTCTCTCTCTTTCACTCTGTCCTTTATCAACCTCCCTTCTCCTTTCACACTGTATTATAATGACCTGCTTCCATCTCCCTTTCTCTCTCTTGTTCCACACACACGTGTGAGTGACAAATTAATGAGAAGTGCTCTTCAATTAACACCCACTTACAAACAACAGGCACACACTCTCGTGCATTTAAAGATTAATAAGATTTTATGTTTTACATGCCAATTTACACACACACAAGCAACGCTAATGTTTAGAATCAACAAAGACTGGCAACTGGCAGATTGCAGTTTTAAAACAGTGAGTAATCAGATAATCACATTGCATAAAGGGGAATAGCACTGGCACAAAAATGATGCTTGTTTGAAACCTACAAATGTGGACAAAGCCTAACCAGTTAGTAGAAGGTCTCAAAACAGGAGCGTGTCCAGAATTTACTATCTAGGGTGGCCCATGGGGAACTGACTCTTGGACGGGTGGTATAAGGTGTGCATGCCCACAAACTTATAAGAAAAAAAACATACATACATCTCTGTCCTAGCTGAATGTCCCCATAGACTTTATTTTCTGACAACTATCTCTTCAGTTGAAAAAAATTATACAACAGACTGGGCACCATACAATTTTTTGTCACACTTTATTCTTAAAGGTTGAAAGAGAAAAGCTGCATTTTTAAAAGTAAAAGGAATACCATGAGTAGATTGGAAAATGTGATTCTTTGGGAAAAACTATTGACAGTCTGTTGCAGTAAAGCTCACTTCCTTTGAAAACATTCTGCTCCAGACTCAGATGAGGATTACATGGTAATGTGGAGCTGACACCACCACTTCATCAAATCAATCCGCAGTGCTTTTATTTAATGAGACATCCACAATAATATTATGAAACATTTGATAACTTCTAAGTAATCATTTTCATTTAGCCTTTTAACCAGAATGCTTCTCTGTCAGCTACCGATGTTACAGATTCAAGAGTGACCCTCTGAACTTGAAACCTTCCGTTGAGTGTCACTTAACAGAGTCTACACCAGCTGTCGAAAAATGAATCTTAGGCTCAGTTTTACATATGCAATAACATTCTTATAAAACAGGTATTACATAAAAATTTAAAGCCACTTGAGAAAGACGCAACATGCTGAAAATCGTCAAACAACACTCAGTCTCTCTCCCTGAAACACCAGTTGATCTCTGACAGCTTCATGCTTACGATTGCAGAGGTCAACAGGGTCAAACTGAAACACTGAAACCCAAAACAATGTAAACACCAGCTTTGGAGACGTGATAAATTCTGCAACCAAACAGCATTCTAACTGTTATACACCATTATCCATGTTAGCGCCAGTAAAATATAAAATCTTCCACAGCTGATGTGTGATTCACCTGGACACCAACAAACCTCTAAGTTTGGAGATACAGATGGATTCAAGGCAGCACTCCAATCTTTCACTCAAAGGCATCACATGGACGAAATTATCTCTTCCTTAGGTATTCTTTCAAGTGTCTATTCTTGTGATTTTCAGAACTGTCTACTTAAAATAAAAGAACACTGACAGACAGGATTTAAGAATCTGAAAAGCCAAATGTCAGATCTACAAACACACAGTTGTGAATCAACAAATGGCTAAATCAATGTCACAAATTCTAAAGCAACCAAATTGGAGTGTGCATCCAAGCAATCTTTTTCATTGTTATATTTGATTTCTTATTCTTATATGTTTGCTTGTCCCTTTGTCTGCCTTCCTCAAAAAGAAAGAGAAGTGTATAACAAACAGATAACATTCCACCTGTATGATATGGCTTCTGAGTTTATTCCTGGAACACAAATCAGTGCATTGCCAGGCAACAACATTCGCAGCAGCAAAACTGAACCTATCGCATGTAAGATGGAACTGTAAACCAGTCATTTAATGCAAAAAAAACCTGCCCAATTTGTCCTACATGATACAACACATGTATCATAAATGCGTCCATTTCTTTTTTGGATTGTGTTTAAAGTGGCTAATAGACATTTCAATTTCAAAACATGAAAGTTTTCAGGTTGTTTTTTTTTGACAGGGGAGGGTTTACAGAGTTAGGGCCAGAAATGACAACAGTTTAACAGAAATTAAGTCAATTAGAAGAAGCACATTCTTGGATCAATTCAACAAGGAATAGGGTTTACCTCCAGGGAAACTGTGTGGGTCCAGAATAAAACTATCTTAAGTTAACTGTGTGTGTGTGTGTGTGTGTGTGTGTGTGTGTGTGTGTGTGTGTGTGTGTGTGTGTGTGTGTGTGTGGCCAGTATGTGCAATAACTTGTTGTATGTCAAACCACAGACACTAAACCTCTGTGCAAACTTTGACTCATGTTTCACCAATCTTTTCTTCAGCATTTTCTTAGTTTTCCATTTCCTCCCTTTTTGAGTTGATGTCTATATTTCCTGCAGACTAGAGTTTCCACAAACACTTGTTCATTTATTTATTTATTCTGTCTTTTTATATTTTTATTCAGAGAGGATGTGACATTGCAGAGGGTAGGAAACAGGGCAAAAGTGGGGATTGACGTGCAGGAAAGGGGCAGCAGATTGGATTTGAACCGGGGTCATTTGAAAAAGTCAGAGCTCAGTGAAAAATAAACTTTCATCTCCCTCCGAGAAAGTGCAACCAAATACTTCCACAAATGTACACACTGATTCAAGCACTGTAAAGAGAGCAATGATTGGACACTACCGGTGGTTTATATCCTAAAAACAAATAAAAACAAATAAATGAGTGCCGCAGGTCTTTGCTCATGGACTCAGCTCCATTTGTTGATTTACTTTTCTTTTCTGATGATGAATAGAGTCCAGTATGAAAGTGAAAGAAAAACATAATTCCACAGCAGAAGTTAAAGACACAAACCACAGAACAAAGACAAAACAACTCCAACAAAATACTGAGAAGAAAAAACACTGACTAGGCATCATGAGCACAAAAGGGTTCATTACATAGACACACTCTTATTTCGGTCGTGAAGCCCTTTCTCCTGTGACTTCAAAATACTAGTTTTGCCATGTGGCAACAGGTTAACAGTGTTGAGCCAGTAATGGGTGATACACTGCTCTGAAACAAGTCTTTATGATCGAGACGGGGGGAGGTTAAATCTTTCCACCCACGCTATTTGAAGAAAAAGCTGTTGTCCTTGCTTTCAAGTTGACCCAAAACTTTTAATGACCTAAAAACACCAACAGAAAGTTTCACAGAATCAATATCCTTTACAACATCAGAGTGACATGGCCAGCAGCAGAAAGTACTTTCATCTTTGTTTCATGCCTTAATTTTAAACCATTTTCTATGTCTTCCTGCTTTGGTTTTTATTTTAATCGCTTCCTGCATTCATAATACTCTCCCAGTGTACACATCTGCAACAATAGCAACTGAATTACTTTTAATTAGGTGAGTTAATAAACACACAAAGAAAAGATCATAAAAGAAATTCCCACAGTTACACATAAAAGTGTAATACCAAAGTGGGAAAACAACATTTCTTTGTTCTGGCCAATCTGTATCGAAAACACACATACACATTATGTCATCCTTCAAGAAAAAAACATCAATGCCAAGATACCCGAGTTTTAATCATAATTTATGACATATAGAGCTAACCTATATCAGCAGGTTGTTCCTTATTATGTTTTTTTTTTTTTTTTTTTAATAATTGAACTTATGGAGAGAGAGTTACACTCATAGATCATAGAAAAAGAATGGATGCCATCTTGCTCAGTTTAAAGCCACGAGGTCGCCACAAACACTGGTGACTGGCTGTAGTAAAACTCTGTCTTCCTGTTCACTCTAAATAGAGAATAGTCACACTTAAAAAAATAAATAAACTTAAGTGAATTTTGTTAAGAAAACCCACAGTTTCCACATCTATAGCGACAATAGAGACCACAAACCTTGCAGAGCAGATGGAGCTGCTTGATTCATTTCCGAAATCCTGCAGATCCATCTTGCTATGATCCAACCACAACCGATTTCACCCGGTCCAATATTGACCGGACCAATCAGAGAAGAGAGGCGGGAGCTGTAGGAGCTGCAGACGTGACGTCAGCAAGAAGCGTCTGAATGTTTGAAAACAATGGCGGAGTGTGAAGCGGTCTTCTTGGACGCGGCGATATCTGCAGTTTTATCAGAAATAGATTCAAAATCTTCTCTAAATGGAGAATAGAGAACGTCAATCAAAGCCTTTTTGATGGGAAACAATGTTTTTGCTCTTCATCACTCAGGAGAAGAGCAAAATCGGACTAGTGAAATATCTCTGCAGCAGAAATATGAACTTTCTATCTGGTGTCAGGTTACAAATCTGCTCCGTCACCGTGGCTTGATGTGGATTGGTCTGTGATGAGCACGTTGTCCAATCACCAGCTGCTGCATTTTTTTAAGTCCCACCTCTGAAAGCACTCTCTAGCGCCCCTTACCCAGGTGGACGAGTGAAATATCTCCGTGACAGAAACATGAAACTGTCCATCTGGCTTGTCAGGTTAAGAGACCACAGCCCTGACTTAAGAATCCCAAACCATCGTTCAGACTCTTTGTGTGAATCTGTGTGACTTGAACAGGTATGGGACATGCGTCTTTGCTACAAGTCCGCAGACTGACCCTTCTCAAGCATGTAGGTGATGTAGGAGTAACACTGCTGTTGGAGGTTTTTCACTAGAGCACTTCACAGAGCAGCAGGGCCATGTCAGGGACTGGAGTGTGTAAATGATAGCTAAAGAATAAGGCTATGTGTGTGTTCGGTGTGTGTGTGTGTGTCAGGAGGGGTGAATGACTCTCAAAGACCACATTTAGACTTTGAAGCAGTTCACTGTTCTCTGGTGTGTGTGTGTGTGTCCAGAGGAAGCAAGATAAGAGGTGCCACTAAAAGCTTCCTTGCACTCTCACACACTGTTGCTTGTTTATTACACAGGGTCAGATTTTTTTGTTTGTGGTGTCAGCCTTTGTGTGCATGTGTGTATATTTGCCTCTGTGTGTGTTTGTGTATGTGTGCGTGCTATTTGAGAGTATGTCATCCTGCAACAGAGTGGGAGGACAGACAGAGCGGAGGAGAGTGACGAAGAGGGCATGCGTCGAAGTCACTCGGGTGTCAAAATGACAGCAGGGAGGAAGAGGAAGAGGAGAGAAAGACGGAGAGAGTAGGAGATGAAAGGAAACGAGCAAAGGTCAAGTATTTGAAAGAAGAAGGAAGTGTGTGTGACAAACAATCCCTGATCTCTCTCTTTATTTCCCAACTTCTCTGAGAAAGCGTTTGTTTTCTTTCCTCTGTCATGCTGACTGCTGGAACAGTCCCTGCTCAGACGGCCTTCTGACCCAAGCTTTATTTCAAACGGAGAGCAACGCACAAACACACACTCAACTGGTTGAACAAGACCTACAGAGGAAGTAACTCTTAGTAGAAAGATCATGTTTTCATTTAAGCTTCTGAGTCTAGTTGGATTGAAAAAAAGGGAGTCATAGGGTTGTTGGAACAATAAGTAACAGAAACCAAGAAGGAGATTAAATGTACAATCCAGCAGATACACATCTGAGCTCTCTGAAGTACTTTAAGAGAAAATTAGAAGTAAACTTTAGAAACAGGAGCAATGACAGTCATCACCACCTCCAGATTTAATAAAAGGTTGTATTTGTTCTGGCAGAGAGAGAGAGATGCAGACTGAACTTCACAGCTGCAGCTGCCGGTTTAACTTCTGAAATAGCCGACTTTTTTATGTTTGGCTTCTTTCAAAGTGTGTTTACAGGCTTTGGCAGATAACCAAACAGATAGGCAGTAGGGTCAGTAAGAGAACATTTTTCATTCAACTGCTTCTTTCTTTCCAACACACACACAAGCACACTCTTAAGAGCGCTGTTAAATTGCTATTTTCACCAGTGCTGGACCGATTGAAAGACTGTAAACAGAGAGAGTGCTGCTTCACTGGCTTCTGTCAGTTCAGTCCAACTGTACAAATACTTCTAAGGACTTCTTTTTT
Source organism: Thalassoma bifasciatum (assembly GCA_008086565.1). NCBI lineage: Eukaryota > Metazoa > Chordata > Actinopteri > Labriformes > Labridae > Thalassoma > Thalassoma bifasciatum. Next base: position 129,837 of record RPOG01001199.1, read on the forward strand.
CACCCTGAAGAAAAGAGCAATAAACCAGACATCTGCGTGTTCCCACTGTCCTTGTGTCCAGAGACAGCCCAAGTACGTCTGGAGCAGTCCATATATTTGCACATCTTAGAGCAGTCGGCAGGGTGTAGGGACTTCTGTTTTCTCTCAACAGGAAACTGTTACTAATGCACTCTGTTGTGCGTTCAACACATGCAGTGCAACCCTGAACTTAACTGCATTTCACCCTGAGGAGTAGTGTGTGCTTTACTAACACTTGACCTGGAGATACCTCATACAGAGTCTGTTCAGTGTCTGACTTGGCCCATATGTGGGCAGAGAAGACGACTGTCGAGAATATTCAAGACAACAGATGAGCATGTTAAGTCTTTGCATACAAGTAGGAACTGGTGACCTTACAAATACCCAGGTCAATGTAAAAGTATCAAATATGTAAAATTTTAGAAACTTTGGAATACTAGGGGATATGATTTCAACACAATAAATACTTGCTCTACCGTTCAAACGAAAAGGTTATGTAACTTCAGATGATCCTACATGTGTCATTTAAGGTATACTGTTTTTTTCTATGGGCTGCACTGCAAAAACGGAAATCTAAGCAAGTCATTATGTCTTATTTGTAGTAAAAACTGTCTTATTGCTCTTAATTTGAGCCATATTCACCAGACCAGGTCATAAAATGTCTTATCTCAAGTTTTTTAAGACAAAAATGAGGTTTAAATTGCTTGTAACAAGTCAAAAAAATCTGCCAATGGGATAAAACGAATTCCCCGGGGAGTTTCTTGAAATTAGAAAGATGTCTTAAAACAAGAATCTTTTATCTTATCCGATAGGCAGATTTTTTTTTACTTGTTACAAGCAATTGATGCCTCATTTTTGTCTTTAAAAAACTTGAAATGAGACATTTTTATGACCTTGTCTCGTAAATGTGGCTCAAATCAAGAATAGTAAGACAAATTGTACCAAAAATAAGACATAATGACTTGCTTTGATTTCAGTTTTTGCTGTGTGCACAGATATGCAAGGTTCCTGGTACAAATCCTGGATGGGTCTTTACTGTGTTGCTGCTTAAAAAAGGCCACGTAATCTAGGTTTGCAGCCTCATTTACTACCAAGTAACTTCAATGAAGTCTGCTATAAATTTGATTTTTTTTTTTCCTAAAATATATCTAAACCGTCTCCATCAGGGTCCTGCTGACTGATTTCTCTGACCAGGATTTGGGAGATTGTCTCAGTTATGGCCCTCCTGTTGAGAAATGGTTCCAAACACTGGTCCATAAGAACCAGTGAGTAAATTTTTCATGTGGAGAATTTAGGAAAAAGACCCATTAATCCATCTCAAGAATTTCCCAGAGGTGTTGGACCAGAGTCCGCTCAAATTTTTCTGCTAGTTTTCTAGTTTATAGAGTTGAAAAACCTCACAGTTCTTCACCCCAGCTACTGTAAGTTTTGGTCAGAATAGATGTTTGAGTTCAACTTTTCCAACAAACATGGAGGCAGCAAAATTCCTCTGCTGCTTCTCGTTGAGGCTGAGGACTTTCCTGGATGCCCTGAAAGGGTGATTTCACCACGTACTGTTATGTGCTATCTTGGAAAAGTTTGGGATAAATCAATCATACCACTCAGTGGCCCAAATACTTTACCAGGGCTTTCAGGTTTGTGAATACAGGGGAATTTGAACACACACACCCACACACACTCATGTGAAACCTTCACAAGTCCCCAGAGATGAGGCTCATTAAAACGACACACCAACAAACAGATATGCAAACTTAACAAGCTGAGGTGAGGTGAGTCTTATGTGGTTGGTTGATTGAATGACTATGGGCTTGGGATGACTTATATATAGAACTGGGCGCTGCACAATTTTAAAGCTTAATACACATATGAATGGGAAAGTTCCAGAAAATACTGATGAAGATTAGAAGTACATATGTACAGGACACTTTAATGTTGCAATGCTGCCACCGTACTGTGTATAAATGGCAGCACAGGAAGAAAACATGCACAACAGTTCAGAATTGTAAAGAAAACACACTCATGTTGCCAGGTTCATCATTATAAAAATGCAGAAACCATTTACTAACCCAAATCATCATTAGGATTCAGCCAAAGTCAATGAATACTGACTGTAAACTGGATCTCAGCGTCGACCACAAACAGCTGAGAGAGATTAACTAGAGTAGCTGGAGGAGAATGGCTCATTACTGTGTATGTTTGTGTGAACATGTGTGTGTTTATGATTATTATTCATGTGGAGTTGCTATGATACAACGATGCCAGCTGGGGAGCAAGCACTGCGCTCAACCTTTGTTGCCCTTCCTCATTTATTAAACACACACAGAACTCCATGCAAGCAACACCCTGAACACACAAACACACAGAAATCAGTAATCTGTCCGAGAAATGCAAACACAAACACGTAGCCCCTCGCACCCTCACTGCTGTTAACATTCAGTTCTTCTAGTAGCAAGCTTAGTGAGTGGCTTCCTCTCCGCCCACACACAGGCTGGGAGCATTGAAAACACTGATACACAACATACAGCTATGCCAACCACAAAACAACACAGGAAGGATTGCATTTGTGATTGTTCTTTGGTCCAACGGCTTCCTTTACTGACCTGCAGATGTTTGTGCCAGCAGTGGCCCATTAAAACTGCAGCCCGCACATAAAAACAGAACAGCAGCTGGTGTCCAGCGTTACTGCATCAGTGAAGATCAAACAGGTAAACTTGGGTTTAAAGCTGTGTCACCTTTGAGATTCCCTTTTTGAGAAACAAAGGAAAGAATGATCAAATAAAAAGAGAAGATGGGGGGGATGTTGGCTATTATCAAAAGAAAAATGAGAAAAGAAAAATACTGACGATGCTTAACCATACCCCTCTGTGGTAAACCAGACCTGTGGTCTGCGGTGATCTTCTAGTGCCTTTGAAATGTAGATCTCAAACCAATGAAGGGAAAATTGCCTGGTTTAGACATTACTACCATAAATCTACACCTATTCAGAGGCTTTCTGTTTTCTACACTGGCTTAAACCACAGACAAAATCATATGAATAAAATTTAAATGTGGGAGTGATCAAGGATTAAAGTTTTGAACAATTCAGCATTAAGACACACTTTGATACTTTTTTTGACATTTAAAAAGTAGGTGGCATTCAAGTATGAAATGCAGATACAGGTTTTTTATTGAGCTATCATACTTCACCCAAAATCTGCTGCATAGGGAAGTAAGAGGCCATATTAAAGCATGCTGGGTAAATAGAAAACCAAGGACAGACACAACATAGGACTTTTTCCTATGACTCAAAAGCAGTTAAAGAGAAGATAAACAAGTTAGTGTTGAGAGGCAACATGTATCTGTGTTTGCATGTGGTAGGAATAACGAGGTTATTCCTGTCAATACAGTGATCAATGTGGTGATCATAACTGTTTGTGTTGTCCACTCTATGTCATGATCTACATTTGTTTAGATGTACATAAGTGAATATTTACATCCTTTAATGTAAGTGTACATATAAAACTGTGGGGATCCTGGACCTGAATTTGTGCAGAGTACTTTTATAAGTGTTTTTCAGCATGTGAAGGTTGATTAGTCCAGTAGCAGAAGTCAAATTGCAGGTCAACACAGAGCTACAGTGTGAATGAACAGAGAATCATGTGCCACTCTGTGTTTGTGACATAATGGTAAATAGATTACCAGTTAAACTGACTGTCCTGCTACCCACAGATTCTTATATGTAATGGGCTCTGACATCAGCAACCTTGCCACTTGCCAAGTGTTTAGATGTGGAAGGCTTAAAATCATGTATTTGTATTCACAGATGTACATTATGTAAGTAATGATGTACAGAAAACAAGAGGTTGTAGCTGTTTAGAACCTTGGCTAGCTGAGAATTTAGACAGATCTTCTCATGATCACACCCCACCCCTGTCTCCTTCCTTGGTATTTCCATGAGTACAGGATTGTGGCGAAACTTCACCAACTTCCAAGGTGCATGGAGGGGGAATAACAGGACAAAACCCCAACTTATAACCAATATTTGGTGCTGATCCTCTCATTTTGAATCATGGATTATGAAAAGATAAATTTATAAAAGTGAGACTAATTCAAGCTCAGTTTGGGTCCGTTTGTATGTCAACAACTTTAGGGTGAAGCGCACAAGTACAGCTGTGTTTTGGCCTCCTGTTTGCACAGGAACAACGTTTCAGCAGACCTTAACCGCCAACATTTGGAAACGGGCTCCAGAGTGAAATTTTTCTGAAACCCCTTTTCCGTGGTTGCTGTGTAACCAGCAAGCTGGCATTTTCAGTGGAAACACTGATGTCATGCTCAGCTCTAATTAAACCATCATTGTGCACTGAACAATACAACAATATTGCCAAAACCATTTCCAGCTTGTGCTGCAAAATGCAGACTGCGATCCAACAAAGTATGAATCTATTGCACTTTTTCTGCAACCATTGGCTCACATTCTCCTCACCCTCTAAACCGTTGTCATCTACATGGCTCCTACAATTATCCATCCAATGCCATCTTCAGGCCTGACATACATACTACAGCAATGTCAGTCCCATATTGTTTACATGTGAGCGGAGATTTTTTTCCACAGTGCATTTTCAGGTGCAACACTGTGAAACACAGTCGTGTAAATGGGACCTTACAGTCCACACAGTGCCTTTGAATAAATTCCTTCTGATACTAAAAATATCCTCTAAATTTGAACCTTGGCAACTGTCTTCATGGCAAAAGATTTCTGTCTAGGGATAAGACTGCTGCTCTGGATCCTGACCAACCAGAATCAAGTATTCATCAGCTGTGTAACGATGTCAATAAAATCATTCCTGCCTTGACCTCACTTTGGCCATCACAGCATATATAAATCGAGGTGTATTTAGCAACTTTGGAGGTTTTAATCAAGTAGAGAACAAATTTAGACACGGCATGGTGAGCTGAGCAATAGCAAAACACCAGAGAGAGAGAGACAGACTCTCCACAGGTGATGGTGACGATCTGGGGCTCAGGGCTGGGTTAGAAGTCCATGACCTGCCTGGACAAACAAACACGCTCACAAACACACATAAAACCAGTCAGTGACATGGTAGCTCAGCTAACCAGGACCTCGTAACCACCTGGCTTTCACACACACTGCTGACCATCCAGGAACAGCACACACTAACATGCCTACTTACACACACACACACACACATCCTGGTTCAGGAGCTGGTAGCGGTTAAGAGTCACTGAGCAGGACTTGAACCACATCTCTAGCCACCACAGGGGCGTCAGTGTGTGGGCCAGTTTGCATGGATTTGCATCAAGACCTGTGTGTGTGTCTGCCCTTGTGGATGTTGAAGGGTGTGTGTTTGTGTGTGTGTGTCTCAGAGGGCAAGCAAAACCTGCCCTTGCTATCGATACCCTCAGAGTGTCACACACGCCTCACTGAGCGGCTACAGGAAGGAGGAAATGAGAGGATTTGGAGTGTGACATTTGCGGCAGTGTTTGAGAGTGTATGGTTCAGTGTTTGCATGTGTTTGTGTTTGAGTGCAAGCCGTATTTCCTCGCCCGTCTGCGAGGTTGCGCGGGTCAACGAGATAGTCTGTGTATAGTAAGAGCGAGCAATCGAGCATTCAGTCTTGGCTTCACTGCAAGTTTTGTGTCACACAGAGAGGGTTCAGTGTATGTCAGAGCGATGGCAGGTAACTCTAGTCGGTGAAATAAATAGAGGGGAAGTAAGAGGGGAAAAAGGTGGATGAACAGGAAGAGAGGGAAGAAGAAGAATGTAGATTGAGTCAGAAGAAGGAGCAATGTTCATAAGAGGGGAGAGAAATACTGATGGGAATGCTTCACTGGATGGTCTGAGAAGACAAGATCAACTTTCCTTTGGCTGCTGTGAGGAACTTTCAGTTTATGTTGGTCTTTGGACCTACTGTGGACAAGACAAGGTGTCTCATAAGTTTTTGATTCCCTCCTCAGTGTGTGCAAGGAGTTTTTTCTCCCAATTAAAAAAAAAGGTCTTCTGACTTTTCAGGAGTCAAACAGGTCTCATTATAAATCCTTAAGGCTGTTTTGACTGACTATTCATTGCCTTTCATGACTTTGACCTGATGGCAGCTATAACATCATTAAACAAACTATACACTACACAATCAATGATGTCAATATTGGTGACATTTTTAATGCCATGTAGATGCATTTCAGATATTGTTACAGCTTAAAGAGGGGTATTATGCCCTACCAGCTTTCAAACATAGATATAAGGCAGCAAAAATGGATGTTTATTCTAATTGAATGCAAATTTGGTCATCACGTAGTACTCTCCTTACAAGTTCATGACACATTGGGAGGGGTGGGTCTAAAACACTAAGCTCATTCCTCAGGCCTCCAAAAGGCTGGCCAATCAGAGCAAAGGGGTTTGTTGAGTAGAGAGCCTTAAAGAGAGAGAGAAGAAGCTGAAACGTGATTTCACCCAAAACCTAGGAGAGCTTTCCTAATTAGTTTTATATGATTCAACTTCTTATTTGAAAGGAAAAACAAAACACTTTGTTCTTGTTTTCAAGTTTTATCTGTGAAAGATTTCTTATCAGAATGGCGACATTTAAATCTGCTGAACTTAATATTTTGCAGTAGTTAGAAGATGTTTGTCCAAAGTAACACTATAAGGTTCTGACAAAAGTTCCACAATGAAATGCAAAGCAGCTACTGGTAACCTTGAAATTGAACCTAAAGGGTTTATTACAACTTAAGTTCTGTGTCTGACAGCCAAAAAATCAGTCATGATTTGGGATTTTATGGTGGCCAATCAGATTTAAGCCACACACAGTCACCCCCTGGATCCACAACAGCCTTCATCAGTATGAGACACAACAACCCTTCTTAAACTCAAGTCAGAGACTGGGAATGGGATCTAGATGAGAAGTGATTAGAATATCATGATAATAATGTACAATAAAAAATCTTAAACTGCCAAATTAATTTCATGTTGAGTCAGAGCATGTAATCAGATTTTACTTTGTCTTATCCACCAGCGATTGCTTCCTGGGATCTGTTTGGCAAGCCTAACCCTTTCTCTTTTCACTTATGTCAGAGATTACGTTTAACTCGTAAGGTTTGTTATCTACAAGGGGAAATACTATAAAGCCGGCACAAGCAGCCGTCTTCCTCATCCCGCTGTCACACAGTGTGGTGTAAGACTTCATCCCACTCAGCTTGTGGGAGAGTGTAATGATCAATGCCAATATGGGCTGTGGATTTGCTCGCCCATAATACACTCCGGCTGATAGTTAATCCTTGTCCTCACACCAGTCGGTAGACAATCAGCTTTTTTATTGCTTTACTAACCCAGAAGTTGCAATCCACAGATGTTCTCCCATATTCTTCTGAAATCAATGGAGAAGTGTTTTCCTGCTGCTTTTATTGAGCAAACTTTTACTTCACAATATTTCAGGTCCTAATGTTTTCTCTGTGCTTCTGTGTCTATCAGTTAATATGTGTGCAGCAGATGAAAGTGAAGATAACATGTTTTACTGCACTGTTTTGAAGGTTTTCTGGTTTAAAAGTATCAATCTTGGGTATAAAAGTTCCACTTTTCTTCATGTAATAACCAAATGTGGATGCAGGCTGTGTGTATATTTGGTGTCATAGTGCCATTTTTACATTTCTATTGACCAAGAGCAGGTCATAAGGCTGTAGGATATTGTATTGCATCTATTATTAATTCTTCAGTCATGCAAATTAGTAGAAAAATTAGTTACATGTTTAAAAAAACATTGTGTGCAGACATAAATGGGGTATTGACATGCTTAAGGAAACATTTTTGTAATTCTTTTATTAAGACTGTTAAAGTTATCAGTAAAGTGCCAAAAGAGGAATCTAAAAACTACTCCAAGAAGTTATGAGTGGGTGCTTTCACTGCAACTTAAAGCCTTGTGTAACTCTGCACTTTTGACATTTAACAGATAGTTTGTGTAGGAGGGATCTAACTACGCAGCCAAAATGTAAATTTTGAGGAGGCAGCTATCGAAATTAAGATCTGTGTATTTCTTTTTCTATCCAACAGCTACTGCTTTTTACTTTGGAGAGCAATTTTCTTTAAGAATAGCTGAGCACAAGATATATAATATTCAAATATTTCCCTCAGCAAGAAGTTAAGGAAGAGAAAGGACACTGCAAACAGAGAAAGACAAAGAAGAGGTGTAAATGTAAAATAGGACTGAGGGCTAAAAAATTGGAGGAGGAAGAAAAAGTGAGAAATAAAGTAAGCCAGAGCGAGTAAAGGGTTCTTTGATGAATTGGTTTGGAATGAGAGCAGAGTGCTGGAGAGAGCTGTGAAAACAAACTGGACTGAAGCATTTATTTACACTCTGCTTCTCAATTATGTCAAATAGGCCACTTTAACGAGACCGACATTTGAACAGCATAATGAGAGATGGAAAGCTGAGGGTCCTTCTGCATGTGTACCACAACTGAGCATGTGAGCGTAGACATGTACGCAAATGTGCACCTGAGAACACACACATGCATTGTTTGAGTACGAGGCACAGTGCGAGGATGTGCATGTTTTTTTCTGTGTCAGCTGGTTCCCACCATGCGTGTGTATTCATATTCAGTCGTGCAGCTTCATCCCTGTCCTCCGTCTCTCCTGTGCAGTACTGTTTGGATGAACAGGACAATCTGGAAAGCATCAGAGGGCGGCCAGGGAAATGTTAACAGGCTGCATTGTAATATTACACCTACTGGAGTGTGTGGGTGTCTGCAAGTGTGTGTGTGTGTTAGAGAGAGGGAGAGGGGACTGATGGAGCGATAGGAAGGTATTTGCTGGTGTAATAGAGTGAAAGAGGGAGACTGGCTTGATGGAGACAGAAGGATGGAAAGTAAAGGTTTGGTTTAGCCTGTGTGTGTGTGTGTGTGTGTGTCTGTGCGTGTGCATACTCTGAGGAATGCAGCACTTCACAGCACAGTGGAAACTCCCTCTGTGGTAATGTTTTAAGCAGCTAATAAACTCTCATAGCTGAAAGAATGAAACTCTATCCAGACCAGGTGAAAACCATTTCTCTCACTTTTGTGTTTAGATGTGAGCGTATGTATAGACTTCCCTGCACACACACACACACACACACACACACACACAGGAGTGTGTGTGTGTATGTGTGTGTGCACATGAGCGTCTATGCTGGTGCATATATGCACACATGTTCTGTCTTCATGTGTAAAATGTCTGTATGAAGGGTAAAAGCTTTATTCTCAGAGGGATCTTTAGGAGCCTGTAGCGTGTATATTTTATGCTTTAACACAGAGCAGAACTCCCGCTGAAAAGATCCATTAAATAGACATCACGGCACCTCTACCAAAATAAAAGAGCCTCTAAAAAAGGCTCTCATAGTTGGACACATGGCACTGTCTTTCAGGCTCACAAAGGGCTGCGTTGTATATTCATCATACTTTTATATGTTGCTGGCACTTAAGATGTACACTAAAACAGGTGATTTCTTTTCTAAAATGTGACAGAGCTATTCTCTTGTGCTTAAATGTAGACTAAGTACACAAACATCCATGAGTTTTATGGTGCTTCAGACTTTAATTGAAAGAAAATATGAGCGCTACTCAAGCAGGTTTTAGACATTTTGAAAACGTGCATGTCTGCTTTTTGGGAAATAAAGCAGGCTTTCCTAGATTTTGCTTCTTTTACTCTGACTAAAAAACAAAATGGACTTAACGGACAAAAGATCATCAACTCAGGCTGTCATCCCTGTTGCATTTTTCACGGTGTGGTTGAATCCACATTTCCAAATTAAGTGGTACTTGTCACTCTCTGCACACTATAGTAAAGCTGCTGTTGCCATGATGGACTTTTCTTGCAACTGAGAAATGTCAAAAATGAAAATAGAAAAAATAGCAATGTTTTCTGTTGATGTGGTTTTGTGTAACAGTAACTTCAATTTGTTTAAACGTATAGAACAACAGACAAGATATGTATTTTTTCAAAAATTATTATTATTTTAGAAGCCAACTGTCCTAACAGTGTTTTGCTACTCCCACTTTGGGGACCACTGCTCTGAGTTATGGTTCAGACAAAATTAGAGACAAATCAATTAGAATAATGAATCTAAAAGTCAAAAACGGATTCCCAAAACAAGACACTGCACAAAACTTCTTCACTTAGACATAGACTTCCTTATAGACTTAAAACTAATTTTTATGTGAAATATTGCCATTATTTTCTCTCACCAGTGCACAGAGGTAAAACTGAGCCTTGGGTGACACATTCAACAAGAAAGTTGAATTTTGATGGATCATGTACAGAAGATGTTAACATATCTGCCAGACTTGTAAACATTCCTCCTGTCTCCTATCCTCTGGACTCTGTCTCTGCTCTGTATGCGTGTAAATACATGTCCATGTGTTTAGTGATGAGAGCCTGTGAGATGTTGGCACATGTGTTTTAAATGCATAAATACTAAAGCTACACAATCCCACACACACACGGCCTACAGAAGATGAAAAACTGGAAAACAAACCATAGTGCGCACTTTCATTCCCCCCAGGTTTTCATGTTGTAAGTCCATAATCATCATTGACTGGAAAGAATAAAGTGTGTTGAAAAGAACACAAACACTCAGAATTTATGAACCACAGCTCTAATAAAATGCATTATGAAGTTATATTTTTGTTCACTGTTGCATATTTTATTGTAAATGGTAAAAAAGTGCAATAAATACAAAAGTTAAAGGCTCTTTTGGCTCACTGCTGTTTTTCTCTATAAATTGGCCAGACTTTTATCACATTAAAACATTCGTTCAAGTGAATAATGAACAAATCAAAATTAGTACAGAGCTTAAAATGAAATGACACAGAGAATAATGTCACACTTGGCTTGTTAGCTTATTTGCATTTCAGACTCGGCTCACAAAGCAGAGCTGCAATGGACGCTACATTCTGGAGAAATTAATTAAGTCCCTATTGACTATAAAAAAAAAACATTTCTTGATATCATCAGCGCTCTTAAATGCTTGTTACAAATCTAATGCTTTAAATTATCTTGTGACTGACGAGTGTTAAAGAGCATTGTCCCATGGGTAAATATTCTGGAGTACATGTGTGGATATGTGTGCGCGTGAGCTCTTGTGAACAATATTTAAAAAGCTTGATGAGGTCCTCTCTCTTTTTCAAATGCTTTCAGGCTCTGTGGATTAGTCCCATATCAGTTTCCATGGGTGAAACCACTTCCAGTTCTCTTTCGTCGTAGCACACGTTCAAACGTGGTTTGGCTGAAGTGAAGAAGCTTTGTTGCTGGTTTTACAAAAGTTCACCAAAATACCCTCATCACAAAGTCTTTCAAAGCCAAAGCAAACATTCAGAGCTTTGAGTATATCTGCATTAAGAGTGTCAACAAAGATAATGTAGCCTCAAACACGCCCTGATCTTCTTTCTGTCACGCCACTGTTTTTCCCCAGAAACTGATCATCTTTTCTGTTATTCGTTGTTTTTCATACAAGCATCTTCCAAAAAGTCCACAGTTTTGTCCAGATCCCTCTGCCACTTCCTACAAATACAGAAAGCGAGAGAGAAACAATAGATATGCAAGAATTTTGCCTTACTCCAATAAATCTTCTGCTTTTGGCCACATTTCTAATTAAATCTTCTTGTTCAAGCATTTTTCACCAGGCTCTGTCAGATTTGGTATTCCCATTGGCCAAACCCCAAACCAACTGTTATTCATTCTAGACTGAAGGATCAATGCCAAAAATAACCAGATCTTACAAGTCATATCAAGTTGTTGGTGAACAAAGCTCTTCCATTTGTTCAGTTTAATTTTACCTCTGCCTGTTGACCATGTGGCAAAAATTTCACCCTGTTGATGTTCTGTTTCCCATAAATTTCACTTATGTATCAACTTGTTTGTATTTTTTCTTTATATTTGCATTTGGGACACGCTCACGATATATTATCCCTAATCTAACACCACCTTAACTTGTTGGGTTACGTTGCCAGGAAATCTTTCACACCATCTACATGAACTAAAAAATTATATTCGTCTAGAAATCTTAGCTTTTTCTTTACATCAAACCTTTGTAATGGCATCACCATTTTTTTCAGCCAAGTTTCAGAATTGCAACTTGTACATCAGCGAAGCCTGTTTGAGTTTCACTGTTGAATCACACACCAAAAGGAATGTAATTTTGTATCTGTTAAAACTCATCTCTCTCATGATGCTGGTTAAAGGGGAAACTAACAAAATTCCATCATTTTGCCTCTGTGAGATTTTAATTGCGACATCTGAATAAACAAAATTGTGTTTTTATCTTTTTATATGGTGTAATTGTAAATGAGCAATATGAAAGATGAACGAAACTGTATTTGGGTCATGCCAATTTATGTGATTTTGTTTACAAAATTGGGTGCTCACAGTGAATTACACAACAAAACAGACACTAGGACTCTGAAAGCTGTTATTTCCCTCTTAATTGGACTGTCCATGTTTTTCTCTCTGTTTTTTTAAATCATGAGAGAGTTAATCTGAGATATACCACTGTACTTGGGCAGACCTCTGAAGATATCTTGTGGAATACTGTAATGTTGTTTCCTATAATCTTGCACAACAGTCACCAATACATGATCAATGTGTTAAGCAGCAAGCAAAACCTCTGGTCAGAATAGAAAGGGGAGACGAACAGTAATGAGTTCAGTCTTTTAAAAGATCATGTGTGAGTGTCAGACGTGATCCACGATGAGGCAGATGAGGGCATTCCCAGTCACGACTCATTCAGACTTTCCATTACCAATTTCCATCTCAACTAGATAACATCTGCAGATATTGATTGAATGCTAACAGAATATGTAAATGGTGCCTAAGTTAAAAGATCCCACAGTGCTTGCAAAGAATTTCTCTGTGATCATTGTCAACCAAGGTCAAAGAGCAATTTTTCCAAAAATCACAAGTTAAAGAAAACATTTTCAAGCTTGGTGAACAATTCAGCCTCAGTCTTTCTAATCACAACATAATAAATGTCTACAGTGAAAAATGAAGCTTACTTTTGGTTCCATTAGCTACTACATATTGTAAACTACGAGGAAAGAAAGTCTTGAGGCTGCCAAGAGGACAGCAGAGCTTGTGTCCATGTGTGACAGCAGAGATAGCCAACGACTTAGCCGACAACGTGAAAGGAGGTGGCAGCAACACCTGAACAAACAGAGAAGTAGCCAACAATATCTGGTCAGTGTGACTGCTGCTGATTTATGCCAAATGTAGAAAAACTCATGAATTTTGCTGAGCAAGTTGAGAGCAACATGTATGTTGTTGCTCCTTTCTCTTGTTGAAAACTATTTTGTGACCTTCAGGAAACATCAACACTCTCTCGGAAACACAAAACATGCACAAGCACAGATGAACAGACTCTGAACAAACCAAAGCATCCATGGAGGAAACAACTAATCCTCATCCTCTCACACTCTTTATCCTTTTAAACTCCTTTATCCATGTTTAACTCTTCCTCTCATCCCTCGCTCGCTCTCCAAACCATAGCTTGTCATGTGACCCTAATACACGTCGGATATAAGATGATCCAACCGTCTCCAAAAACTCCAGTTTTAATCTAAACTGGTGACATTTTGCAAAATGTTCCAAAAAATGTCCCCGTTCTGCCATGAAGAAAGTAAAAGCTGGTACAGAGAAGATAGAAGGACAGATGGAGAGAGGAGCGCGAGGAGTTTGACCTTATAACTCTGTCTCCCGGAGTATCGGTCCACTCCTCTTTACACCTCCTGCTCATCTCAAGCCTTTCAGTGGATAAAAGTAGCTTTAGGAGAGTCTGTCCACCAGTTGTCCATGCCAGAACATGGCACTCAGTCACCAGAAGATCAGCTTATGGCGCCACCAACAGTCTTGAATCAACTGAATCAGACTTGAGATGAGCCTACCACCTGGGCTATCAGCAGCACTGGACTGCTGCCGAAGAGACCACTGTGTATCCTCAGAGGGGACATATCATGAAAAAAAAACTTTTTCAGAATTCATGCTCATTTACTCAGGTATTTAGAGTTATTTATGTTAAATATGTAAAATCAGGGTTGTAGGAGGCACTACTCCATCTATGGGAATCCAAACACCTCAAAGACATTCATAACAAAGAAAAGATATCACAGGAGAAAAGCTATTGCACACTGAAAAAGGACAACAGCCCATTCTCAGTACAACATAATTTACTTTATGGTGAATGTAAACTGACTTCTTATGATCGGTATAGAAATCCTGACAATAGGGGTATAACTAAGAGAGACGTTTTTATTCCATACACATTGTTTAACCTTACAGGGGAATAGATGGGAAAGGAAATTAAATGCCAGTTAAAGAGGCAGAGATGCTTTATAATTTCAGAACTGGCATCAAATTAAATCCAAACAGTGATTCATTATTGCTTGTTGCTGACATGTCTTAATAAAACTAATAAAAACAAAGAGATGATGGATGGGTGCTCCACCTGCACAACACAAAGGAATACAAACAAGTGTGCAATTTCCTTTCCTCACAACTAATCTTCATCTTTCATTCTCTTGTCATCTTTGAGCTCTCTACTTTCCTCTGTCCTTTTGAGCCTAGAGGGGAAAAAAATACAGCTTCTATACCACAACAGTTGACTCTGCAAGTATGTGTTTCCCTTTCCCTTTCATTTTCTTTAACATTTTTTATCATTTGGTTTCATGGCTATTACTTATTGCTATTACAAAGATTGGAATCTATGAAAGTCTGTTGTGATCTGACACAACTGGTGTAGCAATTTTTGTCTTCATCATGATGAAGCTGTGTCTCTCAGGAAACCACTTGTTGCTCTTCTACTGGTAAGTGTCCTATGGTCTATTCTAAGAGCAAGGACTGTCAATAGCATGGACAAGGAGTTAACAGAGACGTGATTATGGAACCAGATTCATCTCACCTGTGAGCCAGTATGTGATAAAAGGCACAACCTTACTGTTTTCGTGTAACTGGTTTCCATTTATTTTGCTCATTTTTTTTACTGAATAATGGACTTGTACCTAAAGCAAGGGGCTCAAATTTTGTCTGCGTAACGTGAACACTGAAACTTGTTTCACAGTTTTGTAAAACGTGATTTTACTGCAAACCATTGGCTGAACTAGGACAAGACTTTAGCTGTGTACGCACATGAAGATTCTTTTGATGCTGAATGAAATGCAGTGAATGAAAGCAAAATACTAAAAATCTGTCCAACTTATATTATTTGATGCTCACTTATTCAGGCCATGCATTCAATGAAACACAAAAAAGAGAAGCTCAGACTATGAATGATAGTTAAACAGAGACTTTGTGACCGGTTGGTGTTCACTGCAATCACTGGTTCAGGATGAGAAGCTAAACAGGCGCATGTAAGCTGACTCTCTCTCTCTTTCTCACTGTCCTCTTCTTTGCTTCTTTTCCTCCGGCGATTTAAACACAAATCCGCCACCACAGAGTCTATTAGCTCGGACAGGGATTGTGCAAAGTGGGAGATGTATTTTTGGAAGATTATAATTGCTCATGTCATGCTGGTCCCCGCTCTGTGACTGACTGTAACTGACTATTTGATCTGTGTCTGGTGTGCGTGTGTGTGTGTGAGTGTGAGTGTACATAAGCTGAAACTCCCCACAGCTGTATGAACAGTAGCTTTGCGTATGTGTGTGACAGAGAAAAAAAAGGATGGAAACACTCACTGCTTATCCACACCAGAGCTTTAAACCCTTTCATTCATTCATTTTCTTTGAAAAATATCAAAGTTTTCTTAAATGGGTCAATCTGACCGTAAATTAAGACTGTCAGGCTCAACATTTTCTTCTGCTGGAGTAGAATTTGCTAAGCCTAATCTGAACTGAAACTAGTGCACATTTGAATATTTGATTTGACATGTCATTGGTTGATCTTGATGAAATATTGTATGTTCCTATGTTACTATGAGTAAGCATCAGAGGCCGGACTCAGGAAAAGCTTGTAACCTTTCCTTCTACTGCCTTAAAAAAAAGTTATCATTGAGTTTCACTTTTTCTGAAATGGTTTGCTTTTTTGGCTTATTCTGTTGTAATTATTTTAGAAAACCAAAAATAATCCAAAACGAAGACTGTTATGAATTGATAAACATGAAACAATGCCACGCCGTCACAGCTGCTGACTGACAGCCTCAGAAACTGAAAAACTGGTTTCTGTCTGTAATTATAATTTCACAACAGCCTGTGTGGCGTATTTGTTTCTTGACCTCAGTGTCAACGGAATATTTCCAGACTCATCACAAATCTTTCATTGCCATATTAGCATTTATGGAAAACAGGGTTTTCTTCATTTCTTGAGGATGTTACAGCAGTCCAACATTCTTTTTAAACAGCTCTAAATAACAAAGTTTAAAAAGATCCACACCTGAATAAATCAAAAGCATTAAAGGTGTAAGGAAATTTCAGTGGTTTGTTACGTCGCAATGGAGAAAAGAAAGAAAGTGTGAAAATCAGACAGTGAGGTGGATAAAGATGCCACATTACCTCTGCTGAAAAAAAACCCCCACAGCACTGGTTCTGTTTCTTTCACTTTGCATTTTCTCTGTGATGACTGAAAATTCTCCTCTTATCTGCTGCAAAACTAAACCCTGTTACATTTGAGGATATGTTCTTTAAAGACACAGCACACTTATGCAGGTGTCAGAAAGTGTCTGAAGCAATAGTATGTCTTAGAATACATTAGCAGGGAAAAACTTTGCTGACACTTGAAAGCTGCAAAAGGAATTAAAAAACCCCAACCTCATCCAGCTGAAGAAGTATTAATAATAGTGCAATACATAAATGCTACATTTAGGAATTTTAACTACTCTCAGGGCACCCCCGAGACTCTTCAAGTAAAATAAAAGACAACTCCAAGACACTTAATGCCAAAAAAATCTAGTTAATGTATAATTGCAATTATGGCAAAGATACAGAGAATGCAGAGATAAATTGCTTCATATTTATCACTACAGGAAATTGCTAAACTAATCAAAAAACAACAACAACCATGTAACCTAAATAAAAAAAATACCATCATGTATTCAAAGTACTGGCTAAATAGTTTTATACAAATAATCAGCAAAAATTCAACTTGCACAGTTATAGGTCTTTTCTACAGATACTCTGCAATGGATGGCTTTATTCCTCACACACATCAGCAGGTCTTTGCCACCCATTACTTGTTCACAGGCTTACTGATTTTCCTTCCTTGAAGCACTTTTGAAAGTTACAACTAGGCCTGTCGCAATAATCAATAAATCAATTAATTGCACGATAATTAAAAATGAGCTTGATAAGTTTGCCGGGCTCAATAATTTTTTTATTCTGAATAATGATTTAACTTTGCTGTATCTCTGTGAGATTTTTTTTCATATCAGCGATAGGGCAACAAGCAATATATAACATATATCTATTTCATATATTGCTTTTGGTTTTGTGTGGTTTTTATTCAAGTGCATTTTTTTTTTGTAAACAGAGACTGACAAATTGTTTCTGGTTGTGTTGATTCTTTATTTTGGATATTTACACTGTCTTTTTTCATAATAAAATTCCAATTTTACATAGTCTTCAGAAACAAAAGGTTATTTATCTTTAAAAGGGTGTACTTGCACTATTATACCATTATTGTTATGTTAGTTGAAAATGGTATCAAAACAACAATATTATTGTTTATCGCAACAATTTCTGGGACAATTTATTGTCAAAGCAAAATCTGTTATCGTGACAGGTCTAGTTACAACCTCTGCAGACCAGAAACATTTCATAAGAACTGTAGACTTGGAGATGCTCAGACACATCCAACTGACCACCACAGTTTGGTCCTTCACAAAATTCACAGCCTCATACCTATCCTAACAAATCAACTTTTAACACAAAATGCTCACTTGCTTTTCAGAATAACAAGTCCACCAACAGGTGCCAATACAAAGTTTCCAAGTCTTCACCCTGACTTCAGTGGCCATTCTGACTAACAAGTTGTCTGGAATACAGCATATGAAACCAGCCGGGCACAAGGACTCACTTACCTCGTGAGTGGCCTGAAGCATTCAACAAGAATGTGAGCCTGTTGTCAGGAAAATTGCTTGGAGTCAGGGTGGGCAAGGTAGACCGCTAGCCAGACTCCATGTTACAGCATGTATCCCCTTTAACAGGTGGATGGGGACCTTAGTGCAGCCTAAGGGAGAGCAAGGATCGCTGGTAAAACATTTCAATTTTTTCTTCAAAGGGGTAAGAAAGAAAGAAAAAGGAAAATATTCTCAGTTCAGTTCAGTTCAGCCTGAGAGCCAAGAGATACTTGATCTGCTCAGGCTCAGCCAAACAGGCCTCATTCTGCAGATTAAGACAACACACAAAGGTGTATGGAAGAGCAGTAGTACCAAAAAGAGCTGGCAGAGTGTCCAGGTGTAGTTTGCAATCCAGCAGCTCAGTGTCCACAGTGTGTGCGCAGTGTGATGAGAGTGTCCACACAGTTGGAGTTCCAGAAACCACAGAAACACTTGGACATGAGAGTAGCTGGGGCAGGAGGAAGACAGGAACCAGGAACAAAAACTCAACTGAGACTGTTTTCAGATCAGAGGCTATCACAGCCAGCCACAGGGAAGGAGGGAGTTTTTTGAGTCTTCCAACAAGAACATGAGATCTGGCACTGGGAGTCTGTGAGAGGCTTGACTGGTGACAGCTCCTCACACAGGTGGGCAGCATGAGCTTGACGGGGTGGGAGTGGCTTGCAGGAAGGGAGCAGCAGAGGTGAAGTGAAAAAAAAAAAACTCAGCACAGAAGCAAAACCGACATGATCAAAACACTTTTTTAAAGGCATGTTCTGAGTCTGACAATATTTTCTTACAACTTTTGTATTTCGGTCATGTAAAGCACAACTTCATTTGATGGACTTTTTGATTACAGATTGAACTGCTGGTTGGCATTCATATTAAACAACCTAAAAAAAGAGATGCTGGACTCCAACAAACACTGAATGCCGTGAACTTACAAATGTTACAAATGTTCTGTACTTTTCTTGAAAATGGTCTTTGTCCATTTCTGAGTAACATGGACAGGTACTGGCACAATCAAAGTACATTTCTGCATTTTATATGTATTAATACATAATGATTAATTATGCTTTCATAGTACATTGTAGCCTCCTTTAGTCTAGCTTAGTTTAGTTTATTCACACACACCAACATATGTAACACAGATACACACACACACACACACACACACACACACACACACACACACACACATATATATATATATATATATATATATATATATATATATATATATATATATATATATATATATATATATATATATATATATATATATATATATATATATATATATATATATGTATACTTGTGTACAATAGATTCCTGGAAGTCCTTAACCCACAGCTTACCCTGTTGTTGACCTCACAGCATGGCACTAGGAAGATAGCTCAAGGTTACCTCTAGGCTTCACTTGTGTGTACTTGTATTTGTGTGTGTGCAGGATAGGAAAGGGGAAACAGCTGCCAGTGCAGTTCCCCACAAGTCATTAAAGAGCACTGGGGACAGAGGAAATTTATTTTTATTCACAAACACTTAATAAGATACTCTCAGTGTTCTCATAATTTACTGTAAACATTACTCCCATGTCTCTTATCCTCCTCTGCTTTTTGTGTTTTGCTATTCACACAGTCACTCTCTTGTTTTCAGCAAGAATAGCTGCTGAACACCTAACTGGACGTAAAACACATGTTCCTGCCAAGAATTTTAAACAATTCTGTTGAATATTGATAAAATTTAATAAACTATTGGATTTGAATGTCAAAGTTACTCTTTACTCTGCTTTTTTAATCTGCTTTTTCTGTTTCTCTCTGTTTTTCAGAACCTGAACCCGTAACAGTACTGTGAAAACACATAGATGTTTAATTTAACAGCAGAATATATATATTTTTTATTATTTATTGTTTTATTTAACCCACTTTGCAACTTGTTAAACTACCTCATTAATATCTGCATTCTTGCACCACTCACTATTGCACTATTATCGTATTTTTAGCCTGGAAACATTCGTCTTGTCTATTTGCTATTCTTTTGTGTTTATAGTTGCTGATAACACTCTTCATGCAAAATTTTTATTATTACTGTTTTACCTTTTATGCCTTACCACTTCCTTGTACAAGAGAGCACAGTATACCATAACAAATTCCTTGTATGTTCAAGCATACCTGGCGATTAAAGTTGATTCTGATTCTGATTCTGAAGTTATTGTCAGGTGGGCACACTGTAGCTGTTGACCAGGAGGTTAAAGGTCGGCCTTAACTCCAGCTCTTTGCCTATAGTTAGATTGACTTAAAGTTACTAAAGCCACTTCCAAAATCAATGGGTGACATCCCTGAGTTTGCATTTATTGTACAGTCTGAGGAAATAACTCATGGTGCAATGTGTCCACACAGAGTGCTGAAGAGATGATGAAATCTGATGAATTTTATAGTTATGCTGGTTGAATGTACTGAAATGTATCATGAGCATTGATAATGGCATCAAACGGGTATTTAAGGCAACAAAACTGGACACTCTTATATCTGATTTGATGTGACTGAGTCTAAAAAAGCCTGTCTCTGTTATGATACCTGTTTGACAGGATTGAGTCATTTGAGGTAAAACACGGTTGACAATAATCAATGAGGATTTTGGAGGCTGTGTCAGTTCCAAGGATGGCCTTCGATCACACGTGTGCAAGAAAACAATGAGAAGTCAAAGGAACACAAAGCAGGCTGCCAATAATAGCTACAACTGAACAATACCTTGCCAAGCAGAGTCACACACACACACGGTTACACACACTGACTGCCACTCATAATAGGAAATCCTAATTACAATGGCTTCCAATGATTATCAAACCTACTAATAATAACTGCTAATAATTACAGCTTGCCAAACATGCCCTGGGAGAGAGTTTGGAGCAATTACACAGCCAGTCAGTCAGAGAGTGGCTCATACAGTCAGTGTGTGAGTCAATCAGGATGTTGACAGTCTCTCAAAAACAGCGTCAGTAAAATAAATTACCAGCACGAGGCTACTCAGTCAGCTATCTGTCAGGAAACCTTGGAATTGTGTTAAGTCTTTATTCAAAAAGTCAATTTGATCTGCATTCAGTTATTCTGACTACCAGACAGGTGTGCAGAGGCTAGGAGCACATAACAGAAAAATAAAAACAATTTTTAAATGTGTTTCTCATCCACAAATCCAAACTATTGTAACAAGATGTCAAACCAAAAGACTCTTTCAGGTACGTTGGATTAATTTGCTTATCTTCTATCGGCAAGCTGAAGGTTGCTGTAATAGCTTTAAGATTTTCTACTTTGCAGTCATTTTCGGATTTTTTTTACAAGTCTAAAACATATGAAGTCCTGTGTTAGAGTAATAAATTGTGATTTCACCTTAACCTCGTTAGACTGAGCTCTATTGGCTAAAATCTTGATAAAACATGTTACCCCCTTTTATCAAACCATGACTAAAAAAAACTTCCTTTTTAGGGTTGCTGCAATTATATAACTTTATATTTCATTCTGCATTTAGGTGCTGATCAAGGTGTGTTACGCTGCACTATGTAATAAATTTTGACTTTATTTTGTAATAACGGTGCATTTTGTAATAAAATTCTTGAACACAATATGTCATAAATTTTCCTGCATTATGTAATAATTTCTTACATTCATTGGTTATTACAAAATGCAGGCGTTGCACTTTTTTTCTCTGTGAACTTCCAAAAACAATCTCTGTGAATTCAGTTGTATTTGACTTAGATTAGACCAATGAATGATCTTGCTACTTTTTAAAATTAATTTATGTTTATGATTCATGCTGGTATGCTGAAAGTCAATGTAATTCTGAAGGTAAGTTGATTTTTTTTTCTAATTAAGACATCAGTTTTGGTGGTTTATTACATAATGCACTAAATTCTTACATTTTCTTGGAAAAAAAGTGCAACACCTGCATTTTGTAATAACCGATGCAATATGTAAGAGATTATTACATAATGCGGGAAAATTTATTACATATTGCGTTCAAGAATTTTATGACAAAATGCGTCGGATTACTACAAAATGTGCCGTTATTACAAAATAAAGTCAAAATTGATTACAGTATTACATAGTGCGGCGTTCTTACATAATGCGGCGTAACAAGGTGTCTTTAAATTTTGATACAACTCTTAAAAACCATCAGTGTTGGGTGGGTGCATGTGTCACTCTGATGGTGCATGTCCCAAATGTAGCAGCTGAAACTCCATAAAATCACGCAAAAGTATCCTGATTAAACAGCAATAAATACAAAATCAGTATGATAATGATGATACTGTTGAATTATTTGTGATTCAGTGTTTGTGCTTCTACCACGTGTCTCTTTATGTAGTAGGGCTGTTGGTATCTGGCACTGGCTATTTTCAAGGTCAAAAGTTTGGACACTGCTGAGCTCCACCATGCTCAGTTATCTAAAGTTCATTAGTCTGTTAACCTGCTGACCTGTTGTTCACTTAACCATTTATTTGTTCCACTTTGGTAACAAGTTCATCCAGGCAATGAGCAGAGTCCAGAAGTACACTGCAATTAATCTCTTGAACCAACTGAACTTCTGCCATGCATGAACACAAACACAACACTTGAACAGCCATCCTAACCACAACACTGACTGTTGAAAATACACAAGCACACACTTTGAAAATCCATACCACACACTGTGCACAAACCTTGGCAGTGACTCTGGAGAATCTAATTACTTCAACTCTCTCTCTCTCTCTCCCTATTGGCTGAAAGGTTTGGAATATGCTAATTAAGTCTTGACTGATAAAACATTCCCTTGGCCTGTGTGTCTCATTACTACTAACTTCTGTGATTGCAGCACAAGTCCAGCACCCATAGCGTCTGATAAACAGGAATCACCTTAAGGCACTGGCCGTGACTAAATGCTTAATAATGTGAGCGAGGGAAATGACCCAGCAGTGCGATGGCACCACGCCAGAGAATCTTAAAAAACTTTGCACTGCAATCGCGGTTCCTTATCTTCTTTTTTAAATTGATAATTAGTCTTGCATTAATTGGAGGCCAACATCTATCTCTTATCACAAAGGTACAATTTATCAGCAGCTTAAATGATGGACTAAATTGGGTTGGCAATGTTAATGATTCACCTTGCTGTGTATAAGGGACATGAGGGAAATAATTTCTCCTGACTCATATTTAATTAACCTTAGCAGATGTGCTGGGCTGGCATTGTGGCTTAAAAAAGAAGAACATTTTAAAACATTTAAAGCACGACATCTTGGGCACAACCTGTTTTCCAATGAATATTTTAATGCAAAAGAAATGTTCTATATATAAATATAAAATGTTGGAAAAGGGCAATACAAATCATTGTTATTGGTTCATTACAAAAGAGATTTTTGCTGAACATTTTTGGTTATAAGCAGTCTAGTAGAAAAGTTTAAACAGGTAGGTTGTTTAGTTGGTTTCTTCATGTGCTGGTTTCTTCAAACCAGTAGCGCCAAAAGTCATATACAGGACTCTGGTTAGTACCTTCAGCTTGTGCAAGTCATACCATGCTGCCAAACACCAAAGACCCATGAATGCTTGAATTGTGTACCATGCTTTTTTTTGTGTTTGCTTGCTGAGTTGATTCATTAAATTGAAACGCATACATGAAACTGAAAAAGAGAACATTATTTGGAAAAAAGGCCACAAGTAAGCAGTGTGTCCATCTACAAAGAAGCATGGTAACAATGTCCAAACACTCTGAGGCTCTGGTATGTCAAACCAACATTACAGGCTATTGAAATAAAAAAAAGAAATACATAGAACACAATGCTTGTGAAGAGTAACATACATGAAAATTGTGCACTAACATAAGGAAAGTAACAAAAAAAAAAAAACAGCTTCATGAAATGTTCACATCTCATCACATCAGATCTCAAAACTCCACCAGGCACTAATCCAGCATTTAAATGCACACAGTTAGAAATCGACCAATAAGATCATTCAATCCTACAGACATCCTACATACATCAATACATTCTTGATTTTGTAATCACACTTAAAGTCGTCCAGCTCACCCCAGTTGAAGATTTTCTTTATCTTTATTTTTGTTTACTTTTGTATGATTTTGTTAATACAAGTTAAACTGACCTTTTGGCATGCATGGTAAACTTTATTTTGGTGATGTGTCATCCTCTAGGAACTGCTGAAGTATAGGTTGCCGTGTTGCTTGAACTCCGTACTGATTTATAGTGCTTCAACAAAACCTGCTACCATTTTTTGTAACGTATGTCACAGCTGAAAGAATGCCAGACATTTATCTATCAGTGCTAGTACTAAGTGCTAGCAAATGTTAGCCTAAAGTATATGAGTGCACACTTAAGGTCGTTGGGCATTTCTATATTCAGAGTTGACCACCTCCTAACAATGTGTTTTTTTTCTCATGGTACATTCAGTAATTTCTTGAGATGATCATTTTGAAGTTTTATTTAAAAACTGGTTCTTTAAAGTCATAAGAGCAAGAGAAAGTGTTTGTTAGTAATTCCCAGTCACTACATTCAATCAATACAAACCCACTCCAGTGACCCTCCACCCACTGAAGATCAACTGACGCCCAAATTTTCATGAACTTTTCTTCTCTTCTTTGTTCTGCTTTTGTGTGAATCAAACAATCACGAACCACAAAGGCTTCAGGGGCATCATATTGCATCTGATCATACCATCCCTTTCACCTTCCTCCGTCTTTCCATTCTCCATCGAATACTTGTTTCTTTAATCTCTCTTAGCAACACTTTCCTTTCCACCCTTCTTTCTTTTGAAGCATTTCTTGCCTTTCTCACTTCATAACCGAAGCCTCAATTCCTGCTTCCTCCACCCATACTGCTTTTACTTTCCAAATCTGCGTAACTCATCCTTCCAACCTGCTCGCTTACTGACCTCCTTCATCATGATCCAGCTAAAAGAAAAAAAGGTTTTAAATGAAGTCTACTTCACAGTCTTTGCATTGGTTTCAGTCAAATGACTCTCAACATTCACTTCAGTGGGATTTCATCCTCGGTCACATTAACAGAGAAGCAATTCACCTAATCCTGGAATGTCATTTTTAGCATTTAATCTCCATTGAAATGAATACTGCTGGGCTTTGTGGAGTGAAACAGAATTTTTAAGCTAGGCTCTAACTCTTAGTTACACTTAATTGATGGTTCAGTAAGTGGCTAAATGGATATATACTATGGTGCAGCAGTGAGAAGAGCACTTTGCTGCTCAATCCATGTTTCAACAGGACCAGTGTCCACTTTAACACACAGTCACGCCTACACTGCCGGGTCACAGGTATGTGCTGTGTTCATCCATTACATGAAACTCCTGTACATGGCACACACACAGGCGACACAAAGAAAAGAGGCAGGTCGGTTACACAGAGTGGAAATGTGCTTGGAAACTGGACAGATGCCCAGATATGAGAGGCCTTTTTTAGCTCCTTTTACCGAACAGTAAAGACACATTTTAATGGACTTCAATTACTCTGCTGAGTGAAAGTGATACTGGACTAAAAATAAGACACAATGGGCTATCATAGTGGTTATAGAGTATGTAGTTATACAAAGTACAGAACTTTTCCAGTATTATTGGCATTTTTGCTCATTTGTTGCATCGCACTAGTAATTGTACAATGTTATATCTGCTAAAGCACCATTTTCCACCAATCAGCTAAAACACCCCTGACCTGATGGGACGTGGGCTCCACTGTATCTCAACAGGTCTGCCGTGGTTTCCAACACCAGGATACCTTACATTTTTTTGTTTGTGGGCACACATTTTTAAATTGTGTGCCCAGTAAAAATATCAGAACCAGCAAGACATTTTTTTAATTCAAACTCCTGATGTTCATTAGAAACCAAGGCAAGTGCAAACCTAACACATGTCAGCCCTTTGTCTTATGTCAGTATTTCTCAAAAAGTTTTCTGCAATGCTGATGAAATCCTACTGCTGAAACACATTCCTTTCTACTAGCTGCTGTTTATTCCACAAATTCAAAGTATATACTTTATCGCAAGTGTTGACTTTTCCTGCTTCTGCTTCTATAGGCTTTAATAAGCCATGGTCACATGTGACCTTGGTGCTGGTTTACCTTTTAGTTTACCCATTTTAGTTAGCACAGCCTGCTGCAGACCTGTAAGACTCCCTTACTAGCTGTAGTTTAGTTCATCTCAAATCCACTAGCCATAACAATCCCGTGCCAAAGCTGTTCACATCTTTACAGTCGCCTGTTTTTTCTGCTCTTGACACATTGGTATTGAGCCCTGCCACTGACAAGAGTAACTGTAATGAGTAATCAAAGCTCTTCAACATCCCAAAAGTGGTCATAATGTTATGGCTCTTGTTGATTTGATACTGAAAACTAGTTCTCGTAGAACTAAAGTTTGTAGTATGACAGTATCACTTTGATGAAAGTTTGAAATATGGTTGTCAGATTGTTTTAAGATTAAACTATGGTGAAGTTTCTGTAATAAAAAACAAAGACTGATTCCGTGTATTCAATACAGATAACTGTGAATATGTTATCTATGAAATCCTTATAGATTCAGATGTTATTTGAGTAGATTCTACCTTTCAAAGTTTATATATAGTTTAAATAGTGGTATTATTTCATTGCATGCAAATGGATGTTAGTGGAAGGTCTGGTACATTGTTGAATGAAATGCTTCACAGACTACTTTTAAAAAAGGGACAGGATCATCAGAACAAACTGTTCACTCTGGACATAAGTTCAGACCAAGATCATCTCAAAAGAGAAGAATACTTTGGAAAAGCACCGTCACATCACGAACCAATGTAATGTGGTAACATTTTGCAGTGAACGTCTTCATCCAAACTGTCCATCTGTTAATTATTGGTGCAAACACAGTAAATATCAGTCAGATGAGTTGCAAGTATAAAATGTGTCATTTGACAAAGATTGGCAGTGGTTTTCAGTGGAAGTCAAGCACTTAAATGCTTAATAGAGTTTTTTAAAAACAGATCTGGCATGTATCTTGTAGAACTACTTTTTGTTGTTAATTTCTTCACATGAGTTTGTTTCTCTCCACACAGGTTTTGAACGCAGGAGCATTTTTATGTTTTACCAAGCCTAAGAAGGTGGCCGAAGCTTTCACAAACACAATAACATTTGCAGTTAACAGAAACAAATACTGACATTTAATTGAGTCTTTTTTCTTCACAAAGGCCACTCATGGCCGCAAGGCAGCAAAATTTTGCACATTATTTTAAAATATTAATTTGTCAGGCTCAGGCAGCAACAGCAATTAAATGGCCTGATTCAATATGGGTGAGTAAAGCTGTTTGTGTGCTTTCACTGCTTTACAGAAATGAATACAATAACCTTTGTAGCACAGAGCGTAGAGACAGTGCAAAACCAGTGCCAATCTTTTACTCTCAGAAGACTCAAAGCAATTCCAACGACTTCAAACAACAAGGTTTTATGTGCACACTGGCCACTTAACAATTAACCTCCTCTACCTTGCTTGTCTGTGTTTTACCATATCCTTCTAACAGCTCAGACAATGTTTGATAATGATGGTGATTCAAATCACACCATCTAGAGGTGTCAGCTCTATTTTATGACAGTACCAGAGGCAGTGAAGCAACACGACACGAAGCAGTAAGCATTCTGCTCATTTTCATCTCCGGGCCTGATGGCTCTACACAGCTGCAGTCATGGCATTCTTCTGTCTCTGGTTGATTTGGTGTTGCTGTTGCTGTCTCATTCCCTCCCCATTGTAGTGATATTGTTCTGGACTGTGATCCACCATGTGCCTGTAACAAATGTTCTCAGTTATCAAGGGCATTTAACCTTTGTTGCCTAACTTGTCATAAGA
This sequence comes from Thalassoma bifasciatum, assembly GCA_008086565.1. Classification (NCBI taxonomy): domain Eukaryota; kingdom Metazoa; phylum Chordata; class Actinopteri; order Labriformes; family Labridae; genus Thalassoma; species Thalassoma bifasciatum. The sequence continues at coordinate 157,743 of RPOG01001199.1, forward strand.
TTATATTTGAGTGATTATGAGGAATTTTGGATCTCAGAATTTACCTGGGATCATCTTCTTCCACAAATCCCCTACCTGTAGCCTCCACCCCCAGTTCCACGGGTCATAGTGTCGTACCGTAGACCACGGAGTGGAGGGATAGGAGATGGAGGCACATCCTGCCGCAAGGGGCCTCTCTGCTGGGAGCTTGAGCCAAAACATGACAGATCGAGGAGAAAGAGAGGACAGAGGAAATTAAAGTGAGAAATAAAGGTGTAAGTTATCTATAAGGAAAGTACATTACGATCCGCACAATACAATTCACCTTCTTTTCATCACTTTACCTTGGGTGCGGGAAGTACCCAGGGTCCATGCCTCGAGGATCCACTGCGCGGGCATACTGCTGACTGGGTGCATAGCCTGAGTAAGGTGGCCCAGGGTTTGGGTTGTGGTAGGATGGAGACTGAGGGTATGCTTGTGGGGCCTGGGGGACTGCTGGGTAATGATTGGACCAGGGCTGCATGGGGTGATCAGCAGGTTCCAACGGACCTCGCCTGGAGCAGAGAAAAAGAAATTCTGAATTTAACTACTGAGTTTTTTTGGACATAAAAAATACAAAAAGTACTGTTATGATGCATTGGAAAAAACTTCCTTTCATTTGTGCAGCTAGATCGCAAGACTGCGGGAGATTTCCAATGAATGCACAAAAGGATTAAAGGGCACAAATGAATGTACTCACTCATTTAAAAAAACACAGATTTAGTGCTGCAAAACTGAAATCTAAGCAAGTGTTTATGTCTCATTTTTAGTCAGAACTGTCTTTTCAGTCTTGATATGAGCCACATTCAACTGACAAGTCCAGAAAAATATCTTATTTCAAGTTATTAATGGACAAAAACAGTGTCTGAATTGCTTGTGATGAGTAATAATAAATTGGTTATGAAAATTTTGCTCATCAGGTTCCTTGAAACTAGAATTATGTCATTGTACAAGAAATTTTTTTTTCAACCCCACTGTCATTGTTCTCCTCATGACAAGAAATTCAGACAAAATATGGCTCATATCATTACTAAAAAAAATATTTTTTAAATGAAAAATAAGACGTAAAAACTTGCCAAGATTTAAGTTTTTTTTGCAGTGACTTCAATAATCGAAAATCTCTTATCTTGAGTCAAACCATGATTGGTTCATCTGTACAAAAATGCAGCTATTGCCTTCTTAACAAGTCGGTTAACAGCGTTATTATGCCCAATTATCTGTTGTCAACTATGATGAATCACATAAAGATGTGAAAATTCGAACAACAGATTTATTCAAAGTTCACTGTTCTGCACCAATTATATTTGATAAACTGGCTGCATCCACTGTGATGTCAATGAAAGGAAAGCTGCGAGCATGAAGCTGTAAAAGTAAACATGAAATAAACATGTTTGTCTGCATGAAACCACTACATAGATGCAGTCTGAACCTCCCTCTCTGCAGGAAATCACTAGGAATAAAACAAATCATCAGCCACCTGCTGGCAGTGTGAACATCATGTTCGAGTTTGTGGTTTGTTTGTTTGTGATGTTCTTTTCATGACTTTTAATAAGAAAATATCAGCAAAATTCTGATGCTGCATTTATTGCCAGTTTCTCCGGCAACTCTGTTGACTAATTGGATAAAATATTCATGAAAACCTGCTGAAAACTATTTATGTTGGACAAGAGAGAAAGAGAGGAAGAGGAGCACACTCACAGCCAACCGCCCATCTCTGCCAAAGTCCACATAGCAACAGAATATAAGTGACATGTGACAGTTTTAAGTAGACTGGGGCTCAGTTAGCTTGCACGCAAACACACACACACACAGCTGTGGTAATCCAGTCCAGCCTTCTTAATAGATATCCATGTCTTGTGCTCAGTGGAAAGCAAGTACACAAACATGTGTTGTCCACATAGCTAACATTATGAGGTATTACATTTGAACCCTCGCTCTAACTGTCGCTTTATCTGTCTGCATTTCTTTCTTAATCAACACATCTTTCTCACCTAACCCCTCTCCCCCTTCTTTTATTTGTGTTTTAGATTTTTTAAGTTTATCCACACGTGTAATAACAAATACGTGCATGTATAGAAAAACAAAAACAATTTTTGATTGATTAACTTCAATATAAAGTGTTCTGAAGCATGAGCTCATGGTAAAATGTGTTCACAGTAGATTCACATTACTCCCACTGAGTACCATAATGGCAGCTATTATTGATATGCACAGTTCAGTGGGTGGGGCTCATCAGTCTACAACCAGTTGCAGAACTGACCTGTTGCCTGTTGCCTGGAGATAATGTTCATGTGCACCCAACCGCAGAAACAGGCCGTCTGAATCAAACACAGCAGAGATGTGCATAAATACTCACACAGAGGGGGCACACATCAACACACAGGCAGAGTGCTGGTGGTCTCCTCGCTGACGCCTACGTGTGTGTGTGTATCTGTGTGTGTGTGTGTGTGTGTGTGTGTGTATGTGTGTCTCAATTTGGGTGGTCAGCAGTGGAAAGCGTCTAACTAACTACATGCCCATCATGCTTGAGATGTCTGCTCCTGCCTCTTGGCTCCATATCCGCTATGAGAGAGAGTGTGTGTGAGCGTGCTCACAAATGCCCATAAAAATTCTGCCCCTCTGTCAAACTATCTGTCATGTGTCATCTGGTTTTTGACTTATTTTGCTACACATATTGTAACTCACTCTGGAAAGGGAATCAGCTACATGTCTCATGTGTCTCCTATCCTGAGGGCAGCAGTCGTTTTGTCTGCCCTTCTTCTGCTGCAAAAACCCACCAGCACGTCAGCTGCCTCAGCTGTCTGTGTATCTGCCTGCTTCTCTTGCTCCCATATCAGGAGTTTTATGACTACACGTCTGCCTGCAAGCTTATCTTCATCACTTGCCACCTACCCCTGTGCCTTTAAATCTCTGCTCAAATCAGTGTGACACTCTGTCAGTCAGCATTTTGCCCCTCATCTTGATGATGTCATTACAGCTAAGAAAAGAGCAATGAAATGGGATGGTTAAAGCCAAAGTAAAGAGGGAAGGGAGAAGGAAGGAGGAATGGAAAAGCGGATCTTCGAAGTACAACTTACAGGTAGTTTAGCTGTTAGCAGCTTTTAAATAATCAATCAATAGATGTCTCTTCTTAGTAGGGATGGGTATCGAGAACCGGTTCCTCTTAGGAATCGATAAGAAATGGTTCATTTCATCGATATCGTCAGTGTTCTCGCTTCACGGTTCCTCTTATCGATTCTGTACGCCGCAGCGTTTGGACCTTACGTCCTCTGCTCTGTCCCAGTTAGCTCCGCTTAGCATCTACATAACAGTTTCAGAAAAACCTAATTCCAGATTTTCTGCTTGAAGTTTTACTTAAGAAACTGAACACACAAAGAAACGTACATAACTGTCACATGTCACAATTACTCTGTAAGAACAACACTGAGAACTTTAAATGTTCAAATTCTAACAGGCAGATGTTTTCCAACCGGAGGGTTAAAGAAAAGCTGATTTAAGACTCTTCTTCTTCTGTCATTTAATGGCAGACCCCAACAACGTTCAGGTTCATACCGCCACCTACTGTACAAGAGTGTGCAACATCATGTCCCCACCTTTAGATTATGTTCATCATTTTGTCTCTCAGAAAGCTGAAATGTGCTTTTTTAATATCTCTGATCTTTCTTCAGTCAACAACATAAAACAAAATAATTCATTATGTCATGTGGCGTGTGATTTTTTTAACTTATTCGTTTATTCATGTCTTGAGATATCCAGAACCAGTGACCAATTTAAGACTTATCGACTTATAAACACAATAAAATGTTGCTGACAAAGAAAACCTGTAAAATCCTATTTTAAGAATCGAGAAGAGTATCAATATCGATAATATCTTATCAATACCCATCCCTACTTCTTCGTCAAATAGTGCTTTAAATCATATGCACAAGAAATAGCAAGGAACCTGTTAATGTAAATTTAGTGAGATTAAATAAAAAAGGATGATGAGGCATGAAATATTGGATAAGACAAGTTCAAGATACAGAGAAAGAGAACTGTGAAGAAACTTTGATGGAGAATAAATTGGACGGTGAGATCATAATGGGTTTCACAAACATAAACGATATTAAAACAGCTGCTGGATATTCTTGCAGTTTCAGTCAAGCTTTGTACTCTAATTTGGTTGCATCATGCATTTTGAGATGCTTGTAAGTACATATAACATGCAGAGTTAGTGGTGGACTCCGGTAAAAGGCTTCAGTTTCAGAAAGCAAATGATGCAATTCTCAAATGACCCAGTCACGGGCAGTTGGTGCAAAAACAACAGTCAACGCCATAGTAAGCACAGCATAACTACAGTAACAGTAGCTGGCAGGGTGATAATAACAGATGGTGCTACAAAGTGCTGCACATCTGCATAGAACAGTTGCATGTTGCTAGGCGGGAATCTTCAGGCTAAGACAGGTTTTATTTATGTGTCAATCATCTTGCTTTTTGACTTTATTTGATTGGGCAGCTTAAGGAAGACAGTTAATACTCGGGGTCAAAATACTAAAAATATAGTGGATGAATTTCCGCACGGTAGAAATAATTGTTAATTTCCTTGAAAGCTCTAGAAAGAAGCTGTTTTGGGAGTGGAGTGGGAATCCAGAGGGATCCTTTTGGGAATTCACTGTAAATCCGGTGGCAAGTTTGGAATTCTCTCTCCAGGAACCCAGTCAGCACAGCACAGCAGCTGGGGATTATGGAGTAATGAGGATGGAAACCATTACCCAAACACACACACACGAGACATCACAAAGTATGAGAACTAAAACACTTAGATGGGCAAAGACACACAGAAACATTCCACTGCATAAACACTTGAGGAGGACACACACAGCTCAAGCTAGCTGTTAATCACCCCCACAGACCACGTGTACCCTGGAGGAGGCAAATTGGCACACAGCTGGAGGGGAGTTAAGACCAGATGAGGAGACTGGTGGTCTCTGTGTAAGCTGCATATCAGTCCTCGTATGTATCTGAGCGGTAGACAGAATTATTGGAACAAATATAACGTCTGAGAGCAGTTTCCTGGCACATGAACATTTACTTTAACTCAACACAGCGAGTAATCAAGGCTAAATAAAAGACTTGAAACTTCCCTGGCAGAACAGAAAAGCCAGTCTGCAGGAGTTTGCACTGAAATCAAATATGCAATACCTGTTTAGCGATGACTTCTTTAACATTTTGCAGGCAGAGCAGTCAGACTGCAGAGGTTATATATTAGGAGGATAATTGGAATGACTCCTCCATGACTGACAGTAATTGAGAGTGATGTGAGCCCCTCTAATACCCCAGTATTTAAGAGATTTCTGATGGATTTTGGGAGAAACAAGGCGTTGTTATATGTCCTCTGCACCTGCCCCACTCCCTCACACAAACTTTCACTGACTCGTTCTGAAAGTCCTAGCTACAGCTGTTAAAGCTGTGGAAACGCACACACACAAATACACACCCGCGCATGCAGGCATAACCATCACTCATCCCAGGCTGTCTAAAAGAGACGCTAATACCTTTAGGAAAGAAAGAGGAGACGTAGTATTGTGACACAACACATTAAAAAACTCCAGAGAGCCAATGACAGCTGCTTCACAGATGGATTGTCACAATAAAAGCAAAGCACAAACACAAACAACGCTGCCTCAAAATGAGAAGAGAGGAGCGGTTACAGATGAGAGGGGGAGGGTTACAGGAGGTGAGAATAAAGAGGAGGGAGGGGAAGTAAGGAGTGATATTCAAAGTGAGTGAGGAAAAGAAGAGGAGATAAACTACTGCACCTTTAATTCAGTTACCGCTTTATGAGTCTCTCTAAAGCTGAGTCTTCACCTTGTGTTGATGTGCATCTAAAACAGATTTCAGCTTTGAGGATGGGAAAGTACTTCATATGTTCAAATTGCATTCAACAGTGTCAAATTCTTTGTCAATGAGAGTCACAAAATTCTGACAGTGTGGTAATAAAACAGATTAATAGCTCAAATTGCTCCACAACTGCTGTCGTAATGACATTTGGTGAGGCGCAGTGAAAATGGAGCTGCTGTGATCTAATGTCCCTGGAGTTGAACTAAGTTTAACTAAGTTCCATCTTCCTAATGTGATACTTCATTATGAAGCTTTAATCACAGACACATCAGAGTCCAAACAATGAGGCAATAAAAGCTTAAGTGAGAAATAATGAAGGGTGGAGAAATATTTTATCTTCAGCGAGGGTAAGAAAGAGGAAGAAAGTTTATTTGTAAGAGAAATGCTCTGAAAGAAAAATGGAAGGTGTCATATGTAGTTTAGATTTATAATATTGATATATTTCTTAAAATTGCTCAGCATATTTATCCAGGTTCGGTATATCAGCATGCAGTAAATTATGGCATCAAGTTACCCATGAAATCAAACATAAAAAAACACAGTATAATTGTCCAGTAATTAATCAAGGTATACAGAGATGATTAACAACTTTAGAAGTATCTTTACATAAAAACCTGTTTGTGTACAGGTATTTTGTATATGTGTTAAACCTATGTGCCGTACGTCAATTGTATTGATTCTAGCTCATTTAGCGTCATTTAGTCCAGACTCTGGTTTGCTGGCCAACCAGTAGAGGCAAATCTCTCTCTCTCTTTTTTTTTTAAATATTTAGGTGAGACAAAATATACACATGTTTTCGAGTGGTAACAACGTTAAAAAAACATATAAATAGTCATACTTTAACTGGCAACAATTTTACAATCACCCAGACACTGTTAAATACTGTATTACTGATTAATTGGTACATCAGTGTTTTCAAAAAAAGTTTGTTTATACAGTGTGGGTACTCATTAGCATTCCCCTACCTGTATGAGTAATAATAACATAAATGGTCTCTAAGGCAATGAATGGTTGTGAATAAAAATTTCACAATCTCACTGTCAAAAAATCCATGTTGTATTTGTAAAGTGAATGAGTAGTTTAAAATTAGGTTGCATCACTCGTGAGAAACTGTATCACTATCTGTCTTGGACTCAGCCCCCTAAAAGTCTCATCCTCGAATGTTCCCTGAGAGAGCTAAAAGTATGACTGACAGCTGTCTCTGTTTGACCACACTGAACTGCAAAAAAAATGCTGCTCTGATTCCCCAGCAAAGGTACAGCACAGAGCATCTGGAACTGTATTGGAGTGTTAAAAAAAGAACTAACAAGACACAGCTGATTCATTAAGAGACAGCTAAAGCAGCACAGAAAGGTTCTTCAGCTTTATTGGGGGAAGCCTATAAGACACTAAGCTGTTTTCCTACTTATGGTTAAGTGGACACATACAGTCTGTGTGTGAGTGTACCTCAGAGATGGGACTCTGTTAGTTCAGCTGTTAATGTGGTTTGTGTTGGTGCTTGAGTGTGTGTGTTTGTGTGTGAGAGAAAGAGTGTGTTAATTCAGACCCTAAACCTCCCTTGACCCCTAACCCCTTTAAGTCACATGATACTCCATCAGTTCCCACCAAACACTCAGAGGTCGGGGTTAAAGGCCAACAAAGGGTATTATCATTTTGGATTAGGGTGCATACCAAATACATAGACATAACATTCAGACCATTAATACCTTTCAGAAAAGTCTCAATCATTTGGTTGAAACTTGACCGCCACTGGCCCCTGTGGACTGGATGTAAAGCTCTTTCTGTTGTTCATTCATAGAAACTTGTAGGTGCAGCTTTGAAAAAAAAAAAAGAAATTCATCAAAATTGCTGAGGTTTGAGGAAATGCTGAAGTATTTGGCTGACATGAACAAATATTTACGCTTAGCATATGCTGATTGAGAAAAGTCCTAAATATGAAAAACCACAACAAACAACATGGTACAAGGGTTAATGTTCTAACCTGCAAACTCAGTACATCTACTATATCTAAATAATGGATGTAAGGATGTCAAGAGGATTCTATTTGTGTGATGCGAAATGCTCATTTTATTTTTTTCAGTGACAGGTAAGCATCCTGTGGCTGTTTGCAAGGAGGAAGATTTCAAAACTCTGTATCAGAAACAAATTGATGATGTCACCAACACATCCTGTTTTTTTCAATCTACACTTTAACTATAGTTAGTGAAGAACTATTGTATGCAGACTGTCCCAGTCAAAGAACCACTAAAATAAAATATGGAAAAGCCATTGCAAACAGAACAGTGACCTAAAATAAAAATTTAATTTTCTTATATCAAAAAAAAAGATTTAAAAGGTTCCATTTCCTGTAAGCACTGAACAAACTATGGAGATTTTTGAGTCAGACTTTTTACAAGTTCAATATGAATGAGTTGTGAGCATAACTGATGGAATAAAAATTGAAAAAAAGAAAAATCTGTTGGCTCATAGCACCTCATTGTAAATGGGTTTTTGTGGTTTACTGACCTCTGTCAACAGGCGCAAAGCTGCTGGAAATACAAACGTGAATATCAAGCAGAGAAAATTTACAACTCTCACTAAGATGAAGATGCAACCCATTGTTTTTGACCTGCATGCTAATACTGTGTTATGGGCTTCATGCCAAAGATTGTATGATTTAAGGCTTCACATCAGGGGCAAATTTGTGTTAGTTTGCAGGCAAAGAGCAGACCACTAAAGAATTAACTCATCATTTGTATTCTTTGGAACAAGCAAAGAGCAAAGGACAGACAGGCAGATGAATCTGAAAGAGGATAAGGAGTTAGCATAAACACAAGACAAAGAGGTGTGAGGGCTGCAGACAGCAGAGGGCTTAGATGGGATGGAAAGGAGGAAGAAAGACAAACTGTGTCTGAAATAACTCCCTATCAACCACAGTGCAGTAAATTCAGTGCATGCCACGCTAGTTTTACCAGACAATCCCACATTGCCAAGATGAAATCTCAGAGCACTGCTGCTTACTTTGGACCAAACTATGAGTGAATAAGAGGATGACAGCATGAAGAATAGAGAGGGCAGGGACTGACTTCAACAAATGAGATGGAGATGAGAAACAGAAGGGTTCCAACAATCAGATTTAGTTAGGGAAACCATTTCACAGTCAGTTGAGGACAATGTGCAAAAAGTCGAGGGACAAGACATGAATGAGACGTTCCCAAAATTAAAAAAAACTAAAAAAAAAAATTAAATGACAAACAGTAACTACAATTATGAAGGACTGAACCTCCCAGATGGATGTCTTGTGTAGCTAAGAAGTAAAACATGAAAGACAAAGAAGGAAGAAAAGAGCAGAAAATGAGAAGGGAGGGACACAAAGAAAAGTAATAGAAGGGGAGGAGGGGTGAATTGAGGAGAACAGAAGAAAGAGTGGGGAACAAGTGCTGCCCTCCAGAGAACTGGCATTCTGAAGGTCAGCATCTGCTGAGAATAATGGACCCTACTTTAGGGGAACAGACACACAAACACACACCCACATACTGATGATTGGTCATACAGTTCACATTGAAATGAAACCAAACACCTTTCAGGGGCTCCTATCTGTCTTTGTCAATAAAGTTCTGTCAAAGATGATTCATCCACTCACATATCATGAATTACAAACTGACCAGTCCAGGAAGTTAACATGATTACATTCCCTTGTGTACGCTGATGTGTGTGTGTAAACTAAGTTAACCATGTGTGTATCGGGTCATGAGTTTGTGTGACTGTGAATTCATGAGGGTACAGAATACAGAATTACTGTTTCCAACAGCACAGACACGTTAACAAACAGAAAAAGCCCACAGGGGATGAGATTAAAAAGACCACAGCTGGATTAAAGGTTACAATTTAAAGGAAATGGAAGAATACCATGATAAGGTCAGTTTCTAAAGTATAAAGTTGGAGAAAAAGCTTCAGTGCAAATGGGGAAAATTGGAGAGCGAATACAATTAGAACACAAAAAAGGGAAAAATGTAAGAGAATAAAAGAAAGCAGTACTGAGAGAAAAAGAAAATGAGATGGGAAAAGGACAGAGAAGAAACCCATTAGAAGAAAGTGAGAGAAACTGAGGGATGAGGACCTTCCAGATGGTAGGAGGCTGTTGCCTCGGAAACACAGAGAGGGCAGAACGATAGAGGATTAGGAGTGGTGTGGTCTTTGTCCCATCATAATACGGCCATGCCATTTGGAAACTGAATGGTGAGGATACAGCCAGGATTTTGGAGACATTATTTGAATTAGTTTATGTCAAATAAGAAATGAGCTTCCTGATCATAAAAATAAGAAATCTGTTCCCAAAACCATCGGGGCAATTTATGCAGACCTTAATGTAACTGTGAGTTCACATAGTGCCACACTCTCCTTCCCTGCGACACATAAACTCCACCACTTGCTCTCTAATGTAGTACACTGAGTCGGCTGGAAGTGAATCTGGTACGTCTAACGTCACCAGCTGAAATGTGAGTTATGATGGTGTCACATGTAACCACTTAAAGGCAGGACAGTGGGTGACTTCCTGAAACATCATGAAATGCATTACCCTTAATACCATATCCCATTCAGATAGCCTCTATTATTTCACATCTTGAGCCAATAAGGTTTCCCCTCAGCAGGATATAATGGTTTCAAGCTGGGGACACTTGGCTCTGTGCATGACCGCAGGAAACAAATTGCTGTCAAATTAGGATCCCTCCACAGCCACTAATTTGGTACATGAAGAGGAGTAACTTGTTACAGGGAGATAAGAGGTTGTTAAATATATAGACTATAAAATACAGACACCCTTGGTGATTTATTTTGAAAGGATGTGCCTAAAGAGGTCCTTGTTTTAAAAAGAAAGTCAACGAGTGCTCATGCACAACAACCTACTTAATACACTGCTGTTTACTATGATGTTCAATCCGGTTAAATATTACTCGCTAACACACTCTGTATTTCCATCTTCTAACCCTTTGTAGATATGGTGGGATCATTAGGTTCAAGATGAATGCCATTTACTAATTTAAAAATCTACTTTTACACTGAAGAAGTGAAAGTAAGGCCAATGCTTGTGACTTATTTCAGTAAAAATGATCTTAGATGTGCCACATTCACTATACAAGTCAAGAAAATGTCTTATTTTATGATATGAAGACAACAATTATGCCAAAATTGCTTGTAAAGAGAAAAGGTGTCAGTGGGGTTAAAGTTTCTGTGCATTATTCTACTTTACAAGCAATCCAAGCATCATTTTGTCTCTAAATATCTTGCAATAAGACTTTTTTTCTTGATCTGCCAGGTACATTTGGCCGATTTTATGGAATAAGAACTAAACACGTGCTTAAGCATTTTTGCAGTGGAATGTTGTTAAACTACCTGTTGCAGTAAAAAGGGCTGCTTCCTGTGTCATCAAATCAAAAATAAAATTTAAAAGATGCCCATTCTGCTTGGTATCAAATAACCACACCAGTTTTTCAAAAGACTGTCTTTCTCAACAAACTCATCATGCTGCCCTTCATAGTTTGTGAAATTTCTCTAAAAACCTTCCACACTTCCAATTATCTGGTAAAATTGTGAAGATTTCTGACTAAAAAGTAACTCGTAGCTGCAGAGGGACAGCAGATGGTCATTAGGCTGCCACCAGATGTTAACATTTCACAGCTGCAACTGCCTAAATGTTTGAATCATAGCCTGTCTTCTTGTACTTGGAGCAGATATGAATAATCGAGCGGCACCCCTTAATGTATTTCACACATTGTTGGTGATTGGTTAACCATAACAGAGCATTTGAAACTCAGGTTGGCCTTCAAGAAGGCAAATTAGGCAAAGAAGATGTGATACTCTCAAATGATTCAGAGTAAACTTCCTTTGAGTATAATTCTGCCCCCATGGAACATGTGTTTAGTGTGTATATCTCACTGGTTTTAACACACTCCTACCTTTGACATAGGCATGGTATCGCTTAACACAGCCAAACTCCAGAGCTCCTAAAAACCTGTTAAACATTCACCAGCTGGGGCCTGAAGGGAAAATTTCCTGCCTCACCCCAGGGTGCAGACATATGAAAGCATATCATGCTCTTGTTATAAGGCACCCAGTGGTCCTGCAACACATTATGGATTGTTACCCAACTTTTTAGAGTCTATGATCAGGATCAAAGCTGTGCCTGTGACTCAACAGAAACAACGGGTGAACACATCAGAAACACTAGAAGCTAGGAACAAGATAGGGTCAAGAGGGAAAAGGCAGGGGGAGGAGGTGGGGGGAGCCCATGAGAGGCAGGGTCTTACTTGGGGTCTCCTGCATGGCTAACAAACAAGCAGAGACTCGATGAATCCAGAGAAACACTGAAAAACAACCAACAAAGGGCTGGATTGTGCAGCGGTTGTAAAGTGGTCTGGGAAACTCTCGAGCCTGGTTGGGAGGTCTTCTGGACTAAGACAGAAAAAGTGAGACGCATTCCCATTTCATTTCCTCTCCTAAGCAGAGTGAAACAATACTCAACAATGTCCTTTTCACCCCACGTTAAGAACTGAAAAGGGGAGGGGCTAGGATGTAGAGAGTACATGGCATAAATGAGGATATACAACTCAGGGGACAGGGTGCAGGACAGAAGACAGCATCTGCTTTGTAATTACTAATCATCTAATTATCACTGTAATGAGGAAGTGGACAACCTTACCAGATACAAGAACAAGAATTCTGATTGGGCCTTTAATCTAATAAGAGTAATAACAAGGACAAATGAGAAAGGGTGTTTGGTTAATCTAATTGGGTCAAGGCTGTGTTTAGAACAAACGGCCGCTGTTGGCAACAGAAATCCTTGAGGAGCAAAGTCATGTTTTAGTCAAAGTAGACTTACGCCAGTCCTTGGGGTTATGAAAGTCAAATGCACAGTGTTTGAGCAGGAGGAATGAGGGGTAATGGGAAAAAAAGTGCCACAAAACCATCAAGTAATGGTCCAAAACCTCTAACCTTGTTACAGCAAAGATGCATCTGTTATATAATTGGTGGAATAAAATTAGATTTAGGAAAAAGACTCATACTTTCAAAATTATTTTTTGGGCAAATGTGATTCTTCTGGTGATACATACTATGGGAAGAACTGTGTAGCTCACACTCGGTGGGGGCATTACTTGCAAATGTTCAACTTGGCCCACTTAGATGGTGATGGACAGACCTTAGAATGGCCGAAACTCACACTCACATGTGCACACACCTACACCCAAATCTATTAGCACATCCACACATGAAGCATTTCTTATCATAAACACTGATGTAGTTGTACAGTGATTCATGCTCAAACATCCGCACACAAAAAGGTAAGTAATGATAAGCTTTCATGTTCAAAGAGCTACTCCAAAATTCAACGAAATGTCAC